>JAGTTH010005716.1:0-37452 GCA_022606485.1 Agraylea sexmaculata | reverse complement strand
TTATTAAGTAATGCATTCCCAGGTATACGTCACAGTAAACGTACACCGTAACTACGATAATAGAGTTACTTAGCTACACTTGTGATCGGTTTTTAGTTGGTTGATGCCTCGTCTTAGCCTCGGGCGAGGCACTAATTAACAAAAAAAACGATCAAAAGTACCGCAAAGCAACCTTATTAAGTAATGCATTCCCAGGTATACGTCACAGTAAACGTACACCGTAACTACGATAATAGAGTTACTTAGATACACTTGTGATCGGTTTTTAGTTGGTTGATGCTCGTCTTAGCCTCGGGCGAGGCACTACCAAAAAAAACGATCAAAAGTACAGCAAAGCAACTTTATTAAGTAATGCATTCCCAGGTATACGTCACAGTAAACGTACACCGTAACTACGATAATAGAGTTACTTAGCTACACTTGTGATCGGTTTTTAGTTGGTTGATGCCTCGTCTTAGCCTCGGGCGAGGCACTAATTAACAAAAAAAACGATCAAAAGTACCGCAAAGCAACCTTATTAAGTAATGCATTCCCAGGTATACGTCACAGTAAACGTACACCGTAACTACGATAATAGAGTTACTTAGCTACACTTGTGATCGGTTTTTAGTTGGTTGTTGCCTCGTCTTAGCCTCGGGCGAGGCACTAATTAACAAAAAAAACGATCAAAAGTACCGCAAAGCAACCTTATTAAGTAATGCATTCCCAGGTATACGTCACAGTAAACGTACACCGTAACTACGATAATAGAGTTACTTAGCTTCCCTTATGATTGGTTTTTTGTTAGTTAGTGCCTCTATTGAGCCTCGAGCGAGGAACTAATTATCAAAAAAACGATCAAAAGTACAGCAAAGCAACTCTAGTACCGGTGTACGTTTACGGCGACGCACACCTAGGAATCCCAAGCTTTAGTAACTAGCACCGTGTAACCGTCGCATAACATTTCACTAGTTGCTGACTAGTTTTAGTTATCAAATTAACTGGTAGACGAGTAAACTGTGTAACAACCCCATTAAAGCGTTGGTTCCAATACTTTTTTTAATCATCAAGCCATGTGTATTTATTAACTGTATAAATCAAATAAATGCCAAGTGTAGGGGCTAAAAAATGGTTTGCGAAGGATTATTTCTTACATATTGTGTGACATTTACTCTACAGTCTACACATTAATGAATATGCTTTTGTAATGACACATATATCGTTGTTGGATAATAATAAAGTGATTATGATAGTTTTTCCACGTGTGCAACCAGTTGATAATGGCTTCTGTGTCCATTTCACTTTCCATTTCTATCCACGTAGAAAGTGTTCCTCCCCACTTGATTTATTTATGTATTGTGAGTGTTGCCATATCGAATATTATTATAACAATATATAATATATTATTAGTCGTGATGCGTGCGAGTATTTAACAAATATGAAGCAACATGCACAGCTTTTACGTAACAACTCTTATCTTATACAAATTTTGGGAAATACATATGCGGGATTTTAAATAATTGTGAAATTAGTCAAGAAAATATTCCACGAATACAGACCAATGAATCAGAGATTTGTGCTTCTTTAGAATTATATTTATTACTAGTGTAATTTTAATTGAAATTTTCAATTTGTTAATGTTCTGCTTGGATTTTTTTAATTGGACAGTAATAAATTGTTTATTTTTTCATTCACAAGATGTTTGAATTTTCAAAGTGAATTATAAATAAAATAATATAATGGGGTTTTCATACGATGACAACACTCATCACAATATTTAAAAAGCGACTTTCCCGATAAATGCTGTTTTTTTGAGAATTGTCATTTATTATACATTTTTAAATATCTCTAACATTATTTTAAAACGAATTCAGTATTATTATCATTAAAATACCCGTTTCGAGATTTTAGATATGTATTAATTGTAGTAAAATAAGAATATACAATATTATTCTTCCATCTGGTAACACTGATGGTTGATTGATAGATCCATACATATAACATACACACACATTCAACAATTATATCTATAATATTAGAAAAAATACTAGATCTCGTACAAGTGGGTGTGATAAAGTGCTTTGACGTATTCGAGCTCTGCACCGAACATTTGAACAATTAAAAACCTGTTTCTTCACCCTCTTAGTCGAAGTTTTGTTATAACTATCAATAATTAAATTATTAATATAGTATCATGTGTATTACACACGTAGGTTTATAGTTTTTTGATTCCTATGGATAAGACAATTTAAACGATTTTTACCCAGTTTAGTATGATAAGCTTTATTATTTGATTACTGTATTATTTTATTTTATCATCATTATTGTATTATTTTATTTCATTTTATTTCTCTATATCTACAGTTATACTTGTCATATATCATTTATTATATTCATGGGACAAACTATTAAGTTGAATGCAAATTTCAAAAATAGTAATTTTATTTTACTTATATTATTATGTTATAAGATTATTCTGTCAATATCATTTTGCTACATAATAAATATTTAAGCCGAGCAGTGCTCTAAAATTTTGAGCAATTGAAAACCTTTTTTTTCACCCTCTTGGCCGAACTTTGGTTATTGAATTGAAATAAGAACACAAATGTAGATCATTAATAAGAATTTTAATTAATATTATTTGATCCCTATTAAACAAAATACCAATTTACACATATTATTTTTAACAAAAAAATATTAATAATTTGCTCGAATTATTTTTATTTTAAAAAAAAATCAATAATAACAGAGTTCAAATGTAATAATTTATTTGAAAAAAAAGGCGTCGGCGGGGTTTAATGTTCTTTTGTTTTCTCTTTTAATAATTTACCGTAAATATTAACGATCAAATATTACTTTCTAATATAAAATAAAAATGTCGAAAGTTTTGTCGCCAAATCGATGATTAAATTCATTTATTTTAAATGTTTCATTATTCCGTTGTAAGTGTAAATACACTTTCACAAAACAAAACTATTCAAAAAAAAAATCAGCACTTATGATAATTACCATTTCCGAAAAGGCCATTTTTATACACGTGGGATGAAAGCGAGTTTTTAATATTTGCGGTAAAAAGTTAAAACATTTATATTCACATATAATTTAACTTCTGTATTGATCAAAAATACTTATTCTCTAATAAAAGTGTCAGATTTATATATCAGTTACATTGGACTTCTAAAAGTGGACCGAATCTAATTTTAAATGTATTTATAGTATTTGAGGAAATGATTTTTGTAAATTGATAAATAAACCAAATAAATAATATTAACCACTTTCATCGGGAAAGTTTAAGAGGAAAGTGGTTAAGAGACACTTTTGGTTTTCGTCTTTTTGTCAATCAATCAACCTGAGAAAAGTGAACTTTTTTTATTTTAAAGCTTACCAGACGCAATATTTTTAAATCATGCATACTAAATTTTAAAAATATTATGTTAGATTAGGTGTTATAAACTGTTATATTTTTTTATTAAATTGAATTGTATGCCGTTTTTTTATAAAAAAATATAGGGGATTAATTATTAAATATATAAATTATGCTGTCTTCAGAATTTTTACTAAACGTTCAATTTTATACCTTAATCGCCCTTTAATAAAATGTATATGTAAATGAGTATTATTTATTATAACGAACTACATAAAATATAAAATAGTGTTGCCATACGATACTAACTCAAAAATAATAAGCGAAGATTCCCAAACTATCAAAATAGGTTTATTTCATTATTTCATTAAGAAAAAAATAATTTGGTCCATTTTAATTTTTTTGTAGTTTTCGTAGTTTCGTTTTTTTTGTAGATTTGTAGTTTTCGAATTATATGAAAGCCTTTAAAATATTTGAAGTTAAATTAAAGACATGTTATATTTATATACCTATATTATTTTCATTCTTTATTACTCAATTCTAAAAATTCGCCCTTCGGACTGTCAATTTTAAATCTCTAGTTGGATTTAAGTCTTGTTGCTGTTTTTACGGGATATATATTTTTATATAAAGATATTATAATAAAATAATTTATTACAGTTCAACGAACTATGCATGTTAATTGAATAGTGTTGCCATACGATACTCACATCATATATTAATAATAACCGAAGATTCTCAATTTGTCATAACAAAGTAATATGGACCGTTTTAAATTATTTTTGTGCTCGTTTTGGCATTACATGAAAGCCTATAAAATATTTTAAGTTCATATATAGCCTCTCAAATATGTTTATAACTTTTTAAAATAAATTATCAAATGACTGCTTTGAGCTAATTAATTAAACAGCTATAAATTTAATGCTTTAATTTCAATATATGTATATTTGTAATCAATAATTAAAGACATGTTGTATATGTGTAATTTAAAAACTGCTTTCACTATAAACAAAAGGGTGCGAGTATTTATATCACCAGTTTATTGCTTAAATTAAATTATTATGTATTCAAATAAAAGGCCATCTTATGTTTTATTTATTAGTAAGTGGAATTAGTAAGTGGAATATAATGAGAAGTTGTGCAGTATTACATAATATTGATTTCAAAGTCATTGTCGTACAAGTGAATGTACCAGGCATCTCATAGAGAAAGTGTGTTTGTTTACCTCATTTACATTTAAAAACCACATTCTACAAATACGATTATCATTTACAGACGAACAGTGTTGAAGAATCACCTTCAAACAGAACCGGAAAATTCCTATTCGATGCTCTGTTTGGCCTCGAAGTCCCCAGCATAGATGATGATGAAGAGGACTCTGGAACCAGGCTGAAGAATTGCACTTGTGGTATTTATAAACACATATTAATAACTCTAGATTAAGCATTAACAAGGTTGAATTATTAATATTTAAAATTATGTAGGATAAGCATGATTTTCATATATATATATTTTTAATATGTAATAACTTAGGTTAGGTTAGGTTTTCTCGTGCAGAACATTATAACATTATTATTTCAATTTATATTAGGAATTATTAAAATCAATTCTACTAAAAAACAAACAAATTATTCTAAATAAACACAAGTACATTTTATTAAAAATATTTTTGTATGTGTATTTAATTGACTATATGAAAAAATTAAATTGTATATGAAAAGGATAAATAAATACACAGTTTTTATGTGTACTGAATTTTAAAAATATTTTTTAAATTAATACTTGCAATTGGTTTCAATATAAAGTATAATAAAGTTCAAACATAACACAAAAGATGCCACTAGTTTAATAAATAAAAAATACAAGTTTACATTTAAAAACTTAATTTATATAAGATGAGATGGTTTTTATAAATCTTGCATGGGTGATAATTAATTATAACATTTTGGAAATTTATAATAATTATATTTTGTATTATCAAAAATAATATATAAAATTGATTTATTTGTGTTACTGGTGAACATAAATATAATATATAATAAATTTTTAACTACTCTTATATTTGTAGAGAAAATTTAAGTGATTTTTATTATATGTGCTTGTATAAAGTTTGACGTTTGGTCTAAAATGCCATAGTATAAAATGTAATATATAGTTTTATAATTATTTTAAGAATTTCCCTTATTGACCGGTATTAATATCCTATATGTATTAAAAATATCTTTAACAGGTTTTTGTGAATAGTTTTTATTCATGTTACAAAGTTATTATCTCAAAATATATTGTTTTATATACCGTCGGCTTATTTTACAATCTACGTAAGTCCATTTTGCCACATTTTACTGATGGAACTTGAAGTACGCAGACTTAAAAAAATGAAAAGACATTTTTTTAATAAAATATTTATAAAAGATTTTTCAACATTTAGTTATTGCGTTCTTATGTGTTTATGGAGATCGAATTGTAAAATATATTTGTTTAATAACTATTTAACAATTTGGCATTAAAAATTTCATTAGATGGCATTTAAATAAAAAAACAAATATATTTGACTTATAAAGTCTGCAATGAAAGCCGATAAGCCGAGAAAGATATTTCCATCTGCGCTTGTGTAAATTTTGACATTTGGTCTTCTATAAAAAATATGTATGAGTGAAAAAAATTGTATACATACATAGTTGCTTATTATTTTATTTCAATAATCCATTGTTTGTCGGTTTTAATATCCCATTTAAAAAATGTTTATCAGGTATTTGTGAGTGGTTTTTATTCATATTACATAGATTTTGTCTCAAAAAATATTGTTTCATATTATACAACATGCTCTTTAATTGAAAGGTCAACACGGCCACAAATAATTATTTTGCTTATAATATTATATAAATGATATTAGTATCGTACGGCAACACTCAAGTTTTATAGTTGGTTGAACTATAATTTTCATGTTTAACTGACGAGTGCTGCACTATCATCACTGCGACTTCGGATCTCCCGTAATGCTCTAGTGGTACTGCAGCATGATAATAATATAATATGTATATATAAATATACAACAAATAAATATTTTATTATTAATAAATAAATATTTGAAGTTAAATTAAAGATATGATGTATAAATATTGGGATTCTTAGGCGTGCATGGCCGTAAACGTACACTGTAAAGACGGCAATTGAGTTGTTTTGCTGTACTTTTGATCGGTTTTTGTTAATTAGTGCCTCGCCCGAGGCTCAGACGAGGCATTGACTAACAAAAAAACCGATCATAATAGTAGCTAAGTAACTCTACTATCGTATTTACGGTGACGTATGCCTGAGAATCCATTACTTAAGGCTTCTGCGATCAGAGCGGCGAACTTGTTTTCAACGTCTGATTACCAGATTTTTTTTCCGATAGTGAAGGAGCTGTATATATATATATTTATAATAATTGGCTTGGTTGTAGTGGCATTTGTTGTAATTGTATAATGTAATGATATTTTAGAGTGCGGTTTGGCGAACCTTGAGGATGGTTTGGTGACGGGTGACAGTTCCAGCAATGACAGCAATGACAGCAAAACTGACCCTTGTAAACATGGAGGTTCGTCATAACCTTACGACAGTTACAAGATCATTGTCAATATTACATACATTGTCATTATTATAAGCAGTACGCAGGTGGTAGTATTCATTAATAATTATATATAAGGACCTTATATACCCTTCATGGTGTTGTATTAATTAAGTTTATATTGAGGTATTGTATCGATTAAGTTCGTATTTATAAAAATATGTATTGGCATGTTCAGTTGCGGTACTCAGTTTAATAACCAGTCGTTTCCATACCAAAATTAATCAAGAATTTTATGAAGAATTTAATGTGTATTGTGGTGACAACAATAAATCCCAATTTGTTTCGAACAAACCTTCGTTGGAGTTTCCATCCAACGAAGGTTTTGGATTAATTATTTTATACTCGATAATAAAGTAAATATTCATATTGCCTTGATAAAATGACGAATTTAAAATAGATAGTTGACACTAATTAACTTATTATATATATATATATATATATATATATATATATATATATATATATAAATATATATATATATATATATATATATATATATATATATATATATATATATATTTATATATATATATTTATTTATTTATTTTATAAGATTAAGTTGTACTCTCTAAAATCCGACTCTCGAGAGCAACAAGATGGTTCTTATAAAAACATTTTTATAATACACTTTACCATATAAAGTGAAAGACGGCGAATTAAGAAAAAAAAATGTTTTTGGCTAATGTATTGTCGAGTACTTAAGAAGTTTCATATGATACAAAATAAGTATGTCCTTTTAGGAGTTGGCCCGATCCACTGCGGCACACAATATAATCAACAATTAAAATAATCATTATTCTCAATTTTATCTTCACATTTGGCATACACAACTTTTCTGAAAGATGAATATAATTTGAATTGTTTATTGCTCCATTCATAATTCGTAATATTTGGACGCTTTTTTAATATTCACCGTAAGATTTTTTTACTAATTAAACAATTAATGTAGCCAAATAGGTATTTATTGAACTCATCATATTATTAAGTACTTTAATTTATACGGTATACCCAATTAGTTTTAATTAATTTTTGATAAATATTTTTTGAGAATCACTGAAAAAAATGTCAAATAATAATAATATTTAAAGCACTACACCAATTCAAGTATTCTAATCAAAATAAAAAATTAAAATCATTAATTAAGCTAATCGCATATCACAACCACGTGGTATAATGCGCTTAGTTTATGTATATACAACATGTCTTTTATTGATACTCAAACAATTAAATGTAAGGAATGGTACATTAAATGTAACACAACCACACTTTCATCAATGTTCCAAGTCGGCTAGTTAATCTTTTCAATTTTTAATTATTATTTTAAAAAGTTTGAGAATCTAATGTTAACAAAGTACGGTACAGCGTATTTTCAACCAAAATGCATTACGCACATTGCAAGTAAATTACAATACCTTGTTGACTTGTTCGAATTTGAACTTGAACTAATGCGATGACATCATAAAGTTATTATTATGCTCTAATGACAACATATATTCACTCATTAATAAAACCAACGATGATTCTCAAGTTGTCATGATAAATAATTTTATAATATGATAAATGCTTAGGCCCGTTTTAGTATATATTTTTTATAATCGTACTAGCATTACATAATGGAGATTTTAGTTTCATTTAAAAACATGTTGTATAGTGATTTCAAATTGTACATATTTATTTAAATTAAATTCCGAGAATACTCCTCGTTTTATAATAAATATATTATATTTTTGTTATGATTTCCAGAATGCGGTGTCACAAATCAGGAGAATAGAATAGTAGGAGGACAACCCACAGGTCCAAACAGATATCCGTGGGTTGCACGACTGGTTTATGATGGTCAGTTCCATTGTGGAGCTTCGCTTCTCACACAAAACTATGTCCTTACAGCTGCTCATTGTGTTAGAAGGTAAAACTAATAAGAAAAATGTGATTTTATCATATAAAACCACATTAAATCTATTCAAATAAACATCGGTCCTAATTGGCAACCTTGTCGAAGGAATCCATTAAATTATTTTATCGGTCATAAATAAGAAGGGTTGTTTTTTTCAGGTTGAAACGATCGAGGATTCGTGTTATTTTGGGCGATCATGATCAGTTTGTGACTTCGGAAAGTCAAGCAATAATGAGAGCAGTCTCGGCTATTATTAGACATAGAAATTTCGATGCAGAATCTTATAACCACGATATTGCTCTATTGAGACTAAGAAAACCAGTCGAGTTCTCCAAGATTATAAGACCTGTGTGTCTACCGAAGCTCGGTGAGTAATATAAAAATAGTATTTTGAATAATAATTTAATAATTTGCGTTTTTTAATCAGGCCTAGAACCTGCGGGAAAAGAAGGAGTGGTAGTCGGTTGGGGAAGAACTGCAGAAGGAGGTTCTCTTCCAGCCATTGTTCAAGAAGTTAATGTACCAATTTTGACATTAAACCAATGCAGGGCTATGAAATATAGAGCCTCGAGAATAACATCAAATATGGTTTGAATAAAAAATATTCTTACACACATTTGGATTTATGGCTAATTTATTGATGATTTTAGTTATGCGCTGGAAAAGGAAAAACAGATTCTTGTCAAGGTGACAGTGGAGGTCCTTTGCTCCTACAAAATGGTGATAAATATGAAATAGTCGGTAAGTATCTTTTAAAATTATGTTAATTTTGAGGAAAATCGTTGAAATATTTTATTAGCACAAGTATGATGGTTCATTGACAAAATAACGTATCTAAATATTGAAAATTTTAATTGTAATATTAAATATATATATCTTTAAAAATAAGCTTCTGATATACATATAATTTGGGTTACAATTAGTTAAGATCAAAAACAGTAAAACTGCATTTTTAATTATTTTTTGTACATAGTTTTTTGTGTGCTTTATAATATATACCAACCCTTATTTGGATAACAAATAATTATAAAAATATTTAATGTATATCTTAAGTAGAATTTGTTTGGGGGCTTGAAAGCCCAGGGAGGGCATCGTTTACATAAATTAAAAAAAAACATAAAATTAAATCCCAGTGACAAATAATTTCAATCAATGATAAATAAAAAAAATAGCCGACAAAAAATATATTCCATATAATGTCCCATTAATTTTGTTTAGTGGTTAATTGGAAGGAGGGTTAAGGCTCTTATCTTATGGTAAATACAGGGTGGACTTAAAATAATTCATTAAATGGATAATTTAGGGTGGTTATCGCAAATATATTATATAATATGTAATTGAAAAGAAATATTAAGCATTTCTAAAACATATATTTTAAATTTTCAATTAAAATAAATTTGCTTTGGGATTGAGTTTGTGTAGCCATCTTGGAATAAGCTGTTTCTGTGAAGTACACAATAAAGCAATAAATAAAATGTAACCGTTGGACTGACCATTTTTGAAATAAACCTAGCTTTATCCAATTGCTTCATATTTTTAAAATACATTTATGTTTATCATAGTTTTATTATTATAAAGATTTAATCAACGAATATTATACAGGGTGGACTTGAACTAATTTGAGAATAAATATTTTAGATTGTTGTATAGTATCGTAAAAACAAGTGAAGATATTTAAAAAAATATTTTAAATTATTAAAAACATATTTCATGTCTTTTGTATTGTCGTATTGTCGTATTGTTAAATACTTCAGTAACTAAACAATTATTTGTTTATTTTTATTACTCCAAGTACCCTATCACCTCAAAAAATATTCTCAATTAGTTCAAGTCCACTCTGTATAATAATAAGCTCTTTTAAAAATAATAAGATTTAAACAATTTTAATTGAACGTTGTGTTTGAAAGTCTTTCCTTAGCATAAAAAAAATAAATGTATATATTTTAATTTATTTATATAATTCCAGGAATCGTGTCATGGGGAGTCGGCTGCGGAAGACCAGGTTATCCTGGAGTATATACAAGAGTAACTAGATACTTATCTTGGCTACAAGGAAACCTCAGAGACACTTGTCTATGCACCAACTAGTTTTCCACAATATTAAATTATTTAATTTATTTAAATTATATCAAAAAAGCATCATGGAAAAAACGAAAAGATCTCATATTGTAATATCGAAGGTTTCACACAAGACCACGCGTTCAAGCTCCCTTGTAAAGCTGGAAGAAATTAAATTAATATTTATTGTATATACTTTTTCAAAATACACTATTTTTGTAATATAATAAGTTTTTATTTATTTATTATCGGATCCATTGTTCATGCATTACACGCTGGAATTACTAATTAAATTCGAGGAACACGTAATGCATTACACGAAAACATTTCAACTCTCTTTCTCACATTTTTATGACCAACTAACGGTTTATATAATATTGAAATAATTTAAATGTATTGACAATGACATTCAAGATATTTTATAATATTACATTGTTGGCCTCAAAACAGTTCATGCCAATTAGCTTCAAACAAAATCATATGTAGTGGAGGGGACATGACCATCTCAATAGCAGGGCCTTTTATATGACGTAAAGTATTTTTTTAAAATAATTAAATGATAATATTTTGACAAAGAGCTAACACCTATGGTATTTTAATGATTTAACTCAAAGAACAATTGTATTCATTTGGGTCATATAACGGTTAGTTTTCGAGTATTTAGTCATACAAAGCGATAGAAATTACAGTTTAAAAATAATGTTCTCTAATCCAAAACAAAGCCTGTTCCGGATTTTATATAACATTAGAAACTTTTTTCATAATATTGTTTTTTAAAATGAATATTTTCAATAAGTACGAGATTTAATTAAAAATGTAAAGGACTGTTGCTTGTAAATTTAATAATAAATATATTTAAAGAATCAGGAATCGACTTCAAGTATCCATGTTAGTTGTAGAATTGTGGTTAATATTGAAATTCAAAAAGCGTTTGCTTAGAATTAATGTGAAAAAATTGTTGGTTTGTTTATAAATGTACGAGTTTTCCCTAGATGAGAAAAATTATCATAAAAATTATTGTTAAATTTAATAATCAATTCGATGGAAGAATACTAAACCGTGTCTACAAATAAATGCAGTTTTAATCTTAATAATTACACAAATTTAATAGAATATTGTATTTGCTTTTTGGACCATTCAAAATAATAATATTTAATTTTATTGGTTAAATAATTATTTGTGATTTTTACAACTCTGAAAATAACGTAACACAACACAATAACGTGTTTACGAAAAATATATTGCTTGATTTAAAAATGCAATTTTACTCTAAATGATCATAATTAATTCTAACCCAAGTTGTATTTATAGCAGAAGCATATTTATAAAGATATAATATGAAAAATAATATACATTATAAAACATGATAATATGGCATTTTAATAACAATGTAATCCTGATATTCGTTTTCTTCTCCCCTTGAAAATGGTCATGGATAAAAAAATATTTAAACTGGCGGTTACGATACTATTCGTTATTAAATATTTTTTGCAGGTTTTATATCAGAATTAAGAAATACCGGTTCTGATTGGTAATAATAAAAAACATAGTGGTTTGGTACAATATTGTATTTAAAGTATTTTTTCATCAAAGCCAGACCTATATTATGTTTGCACCAAAAGACCACTAATATTTCAAGTTTTGTGTTACTGACCCATAAAATGATCACCGGCTCTCTACAACCACAAAGAATGTAATATCTATTGAGAAGAGGGAAAGTGTGAACGGTTATTTTGATAAAGGTTAGGCCTTTTAGTAAAGTTAGGTGGGGTGATGTGTGACCAAGAATACCGGTCTCGTCTTCTCATACACTTTCCAACTGTTTATCGTACAAGTCGTGTTCGAAGGATGACATCGAATATAATCATCAGAACCTTCGTCACTATCATCATCATCATCTCAATTATATCCTGGAGAGGATGTCGAGCGGTGAGTGAGTTTTGAATCATTTACATACATATAACCTACAAGTCTAATGTAAACATTACTTTTGCCCTTCTATCAATTATAAATACTTAAACCAGTATAAGAAACTTTCCAAATGCATACTTATTCGGGTTCATATTTTATGAAAATTTATTGTTAAATATGGTTTAATGAATCCTTTTGAATCCCACTGATAATAATAAACCGCTATCATTTAAAAATGCCGCAATTTAAACGATAAAAATAACATATTTTTGTTTATAAACAGAACAACGTGTTAGTTCATTTTTTGTCGGTGATCCTAACTATTAATAATCGTTTCAGTATTCACATTACAATCCAAGAAATCAGAGTAAATAAAACACTAACGTACATATTATCAAATATCAATTTCCTTCTTAAAATATTTATTTTTCGGTGATCTTACTAGTTATATAAGTCATTAATGGCACAATACATATGTAAGTTTTAATCAATTTCACAGTTTGGATAACATTTTCAATCCCGCTAATAATAATAAACCGCTATCATTTAAAAATGCCGCAGCTTAGACAATACAAATTTTGGTTCTTAGGTACAACAACGTGTTAATTAATTGTCTATCGGTGTTCTTAACTATTACTAGTTACACAGGTCACCGACTTAATAATCAGTATTTACCTTACAATACAGGAAATCAGAGTAAACCTGGATCAAGACGATCGATCGGGATTTTATTGATATTATTCCAGATCTCCCAGTCATAATAACCGATTAAATATTTTTTTTTACTTAAACGGGATTTGAACTCATAACCACAGTTATTGTAGCCACGCCTTACCACCTCAGCTATTACGATGTATCCAATATAATAGAAGAGAGTGAGTGGGGTGCGTATAGGAATAGAGCTGGTGTTCGCCAATAATATCAAGCTCTATTCGTATCAGCACCAATTTTATCAGCTCTAGCACGACTCACTAACACACTCTTATATTGAATACGGTAAACCTGGATCAAGACGATCAATCGGGATTTTATTAATATTATTCCCAATTGTAAAAGCCAATCAAATGTATCTTAAATAGTATTTGTACGCTTTATCCCCTGAGACAAATTGCTGGTATAATTAATGAAAAACCTATTTTTATTTCGTCATTTGCTCTACAAAAATATAAAACAAAGAGTATTATAGTGTTAAAAATTCCCGTTACTCAATCCGAGGACAATGACAATGAACCCGACGACGTCCATTATAATAATTTAAGTACATTGTTTGCAAATTGTCATAAACTTTATGACTTATAAAACGCATTGTTCAAATTGTTATTCAGTGACACACAATATGAAAGAATTTAATATCTTTACGTGGAAACAACACATGTTCGATTCTTTGGTTTGTCTTTATTATTACGTTAAATTCCTTTTGAAATATTGACCGCAAGACAATTTGCACTTGGTTGTTTAGCTCGGTCAAGTTGGGTTGTTCTTGAAACCGGTTACAGGACGTTATTTGTTTGGCACACAGTATTTACTATATTCCTACATATAACTACGACTTAACAAGGCTCTGCTATACTAAGAGTATGCTCGAAAAGTACCAAGAAAATACAGTGATTAAAAATCATAATAAATTATAATAACAAGTATGGTGTGACTTTGGAATCGAAAAGCGCTTACACAAAAATGCCAAAAGGGGTGTAAACATATTATTTTCAACCAATAACTACTCAAATCTTAAATGAACTCAAACCAAGTATCTGGCTATATTATTAATATATTTAAATTTAAATTAAATAAACAATTAGAAATTAGAATGTTAAAAACTATACTTGTAGAACCCACACCAAAAACTGTCATTTCTATTCCAATCTTATTATTTATCATTATCTTAATGAAATTTTGTACATTTGACCTTAAAATCAAGAAGAAAGTTAATATGATTTCAATAAATATAAAAATAATTTGTGTTAAATCGAAATAAAAAATAAATAAAATCAATACACCAACTGAACCAAACTGAATTATAAAAATATTTCTACAATCAATGACTACTAAAAAGCAACTGTCTGGCTATATTCATAATATATTTTAAATTTTATTAGTCATTAGCAATTAAATTGATCCCGACTTATCACTCTGAATTATTTAATTGAAAAACATTTTTTTATTCATTGTTACAAGTATATTTATTAGGTATTATTTTAACATAATTTGCGACCAATTATAGTCTTTATTATTTATACACGGAGGACTTTTCATCATTTAAATTATTTAAAGGGGAAGTAGGATATCTAGTTATAAATAAAAAATAATTAAATAATATTTCAGAAACTGTAGTCAATTTTATAAAAATGAAAATTGATAAGGAAGACATAATAGTTCTTATCAATGAGGATATTACAAGGAGAAAAACAATTATGAGGTTAAGTTAAACTATAGCATTGTTTTAATCCATTTTATCGAAATTATTTATTGGTGAATAATCGATTTTTTATTTACCCAGTAAATCAGAGTAAACCTTTATTGAGATGAGCTATCGAATTTTTATTAATATAATATTATTTATATATTCATAATAATTGTTGGCAATAAAAATGTGCATGATTGTTGGTGAATGATAGATTGATTTTTTTATATGAAAAGTATGCTATTTATTTTCCTGTATATAAATAAGGATACTTTTCGAGCGATCCTCTTATATATATTGAACGGTACGATATATTATGAAAGTCCCGTAGGAATTACCGGAGTAAAGACATGTACTGTTATTCCTGCATCAGGCACTTCGCCTCACTACTTCAATAACTAACAATATTCACTATCAAAAATTATTTTTTCAGGAAGAGGACGAAGATAAGTATACAAATCAAGCACCGACACAATCGCCTGGTCCTATAAGAAATGCTATAGGAGGATTATTTGGGAATAGACCTCCGATCCACGACACTCCAGCAGCCAAGTGCGTTTGCAGTAAGTAAGTTTCAAATATACTAAATTAACACAAGACAAAACGAAATAATTTTCCATT
Source organism: Agraylea sexmaculata (assembly GCA_022606485.1). Classification (NCBI taxonomy): domain Eukaryota; kingdom Metazoa; phylum Arthropoda; class Insecta; order Trichoptera; family Hydroptilidae; genus Agraylea; species Agraylea sexmaculata. The sequence continues at coordinate 21,614 of JAGTTH010005716.1, read as the reverse complement.
CAACTGCTTAGTAAATTTCATATATATTTAATTAAATATTTATTTTTCAGCTTGTGGAGAGAGAAATGATGCTGGTAGAATAGTGGGTGGTCAAGCAGCAGCTCCTCAAGAGTTTCCTTGGATGGCTCGTCTTTCATATTTCAACAAGTTTTACTGTGGAGGAGCTCTTATTAGTGACCGTTATGTATTGACAGCAGCTCATTGTGTTAAAGGGTTAGTTATGTTTTTTTATTATGAGGGATTTTGTACTAGAATAAGGATTTGGACGCGAACGCGAAAATTATAAGATTTTTTTCAATGTAATACTGATTTCAGTTATAATTATCGTATCAAGTCTGGCTACATTTTGAATATACTTTAATGAAAATTTAATAAGCAAACAAATCTTGCGGTAAATGTTAAAAAATGCGTGCAGCGGTTACGATCTTTGTATAGACCAATTTCATAAATCATTTTGTTAAAATAAAACTATATTAATATTTTTCAAATATGCCTTGTATAATTAAGAGATTTTATTTCTTGAATGCAGTTCATGAAAATTAAAAAAAAATCATAAATAATAAATATGTATGACACCAGGAAGAAGAAAGCCTTGTTAACTTTATCATTGGAAAATATGGTAATTATTAATTATGCTAAATTACTAGCGTTATAGATCAGAAGATAAAGTATTTGGCTATGTAGTTATGATTTCAAATCCTGCTTGAAAAAAATATTCGGGATAATTTTATTAAAATCCCGATCGATCTTCGAATCGTAAGATTAATTTGGGACCTGTATAATGGTAAAAGGCAAATAGATCAACGATAGATAAATGAATTTCTAAAAAGGAGTGTTTAAATAAATTAATTAAGGTGATTAAATGGATTCTCGTATAAGTACACCGTAAATACGATAGTAGAGTTACTTAGCTACACTTATGATCGGTTTTTTGTTAGTTAATGCCACGTCTGAGCCTCGGGCGAGGCACTAATTAACAAAAAACCGATCAAAAGTACACCAAAGCAACTCTATTACCGTCTTTATAATCAATATAAATATAGCAGGACATTTTTTTTAAATTTGTCAAAGAAATTATATACTAAAAATAACATAAACATGTTAATTCCAGATTCATGTGGTTCATGATAAAGGTGACATTTGGAGAACACGATCGATGCAATGAGACAGTTTTGCCTGAAACTAGATTCGTATTAAGAGCGATCACACACGATTTCAGTTTCAGTAATTTCGACAACGATATCGCTCTTCTAAGACTGAACGAAAGAGTTCCCATCAGTGATAAATTACATCCTGTCTGTTTGCCATCGGACACAAGTAAAACATTCATATACAATTATTTAACCTCATTAATATATATATATATATATAAATATATATATATATATATATATATATATATATATATTATTTGAATATTTGCTTATAGAGAAGTCGTACGCTGGAAAAACTGCAATAGTTACAGGATGGGGTACTTTGAAGGAAGACGGAAAGGCTTCTTGTGTACTTCAGGAAGTTGAGTTACCAATTTTAAGCAATGCAGAATGTAGAAACACTAGTTATAATAATAAAATGATATCGGATAATATGCTGTGCGCAGGATATCCAGACAAAGGAGGGAAAGATTCTTGCCAGGTAATTATTACAAGCTAAATTATAATAATACTGTAGAGAATTATGCATACTTAAAATGTAACGGTTCTACTTTAATGATAATAAAATAATTGAGGGGCTGGATGGAATAAGGGCGTATATTAAAATGTCAGGTTCAAGATAGTCTAGTAAAAAATTGTATGGTATGATTAAATATTATTTTGGTTACATGCAAATGATGCCATATAACAGGATATCTAACGATGATATCCAAAAGTCATTTTACGGAATAAGGACGTATACAGTTGTCCGCCTTTATTCCACACAGCCCCTCAATTATAATTGAAGAATACAAAAAATTTGATTATTTAATAATCGAGAAAACAATTTTTATGTAATATTGCTTAATTAACCTTAAAACTAAAACACCATATTTTTACCTTGATTTCAAATTAAAAATAATATTTAACATTAGTAAACATGGTTGACACTAACAGTTGACCCAAGGTTTGAAAAAAAATTTTTTTCATTATATTATATTAAATTAAATGTTGCTAAAAATAATTTATTATGGATTCGAAATGCGCATTTGGCGCGAATGCAAAACGGGCTATAATTATTTTTTTCAATAAATAACTACTTTCAACTAGTAGACAATTATTAAGTAACTATCTGGCTACATTGTTAATATATTTTTAAATGGAATAAAATAGTCAAATAGTAAATATAACTTGCGGTGACTGTTAAAAAAGCGTCCACTGGTTACGATCCAAGAATGGATCAATCCTATTTAAAATAATTTCAAGTCTCGTTTAGAATTAATTATTAAATATATAATTTTTAGGGTGATAGCGGTGGACCTTTTGCTTCTGAGAGAGCAGACAGAAAGTATGAAATAATAGGTGAGTGAAAATGGTTCGGGTCTTCGCTAAAAGAGTTTCTCATATAAATTAACAGATATCCCAATTATAAATTTATATTTTCAGGTGTGGTGTCTTGGGGTAACGGATGTGCCAGGAAAGGTTATCCTGGGGTATACTCCAGGGTGACAAGATATCTGTCTTGGATCAGGAAGAACACGAAAGACAGCTGCTATTGTAAAAATTAAGAAGACTGAATAATGTGTCATAGATTTGAAGCCATTTACTAATATTATATACACTCGTTTGTGACGAATTTCATATTTATTTTTTTAATTGTATGTATATTATTATGATTATAATAAAACATTCTCATATATTATACCGTTATGAGTTTTGTAATAATTGCGAGTTACGAAGTTCGACAACCTCTTTGATTTTTTCCCCATAGTCACGATCAAACCATAAATAACGCATTTTCATTTCGTGTTCTTGACTTATTTTAACTGTGTGAAATTCCTACATGATTAAAAAATGTAAATTGTAATATAATTTCAGGGTTTTAAGAGCTGATGCCAATAATAGTTTAAATACATATTGCCTTAATTTCATATATTGGTTTTAATAGAAAGGTTATGTGTGGAGCATTACTTTTGATTCCATATAAGAAATATTGTCACCAAATATTTTTAAATTAATTCAACACAATTCTTATCAATAAACAGTCACATTTTAATATGTATTATTTTCAATTTAATAAATAAATAAAGAAGGTTTTTAGATTGTGGCAACATCACCTACTCAATACACATATTTTTATTATATTATTACACATTATATATATAATAAATAACAAATCTTTACGAAATAATGTCTGTGAAAGTAATTGATTTAGTCTAAATTAGGTTGAAAAAAATAGGACCCCCTTAATATAAAAAAAATACCATTACAGTTAAATATCGTTTAAAAATTGAAATGAACCTTAAGTTTTATTCATTTATATCATTTTACCCATCAGTCAATTTTAAACTTAATCCAATATCATTTCTCCTATAAATGAAGAACCACATGATAAAGAAGCCTAATAATTCCTGTACAAAGTGTTAAAACAAACGAATAACATACACAAACCTTTGCCTTTTATATATTTATACAATCAAACTATGAATCAACAATGGAAATATAAAAAGAAATGAGACAATCTACAAATAATGTAAGTTGAAAATTCAATTAGTTAATTTTATTATTAAGACAATTTTAATATTTTTTTGTTTATTGAGATTTCTGACAAAATAATACTGCAATTTTTCATATTTTTAATGATATTAATATACTCTATCGAAAGCATAGATTTTTTACAAATGCCATTGTTTAGTCACATAATTATTATAAAGTATTACGGTATTTCAAACGATATGTTTTTACTAGTATTTATTTATCATCTATAAAAATCTTACAATGGATGAAGAAGTAGATCTTGTTTAAAATAAATATATTCTCATTGACTAACTGGTTTAAAAAGCCAATGACCGGTGCACACTTTTTGTAGATGATTGTGCAATGTGATGCTATACAGGATGATTGTGTATGGAAAGTAACTATCTTTTGTAATTACTTGGTTCAATTTTGAAATTTCAAAGTATATTAAAAAAATCGATTAAGAACTTGTATATTTTTTAAATTCAACAATATAGATTTTTCCGAGTTTTAAAATATATAGTAACACCATGTTTTTGTTGTTGGGAGATGTATTTAAATAGATGAGTCTTAGATTTGAGGGTCATTGCCAAGCAGACTATTGCCGAAGAAAGTTTACTCTTTAAAGATGAAGATTATTTTAATATTTTTAGTCTCAGGTTTTATGTTCTACGCAACTCCCGTCCAAGCTCAGGTAATAAATTTGTATTGGATTTTTTTGTTGTATTTAATATTTTTTTAATTATAGGGAGGTGGAATTCTCGGCTATATATTTGGCGGTGTTGGTTTGAGAACATGTTCATGCAGTAAGTATTATTTTTTATTGGGTATTAAAGTGCAACCACGATATTATTATTTTTCATCCGATTGATATACAACCTTCGTTCTGATTATGAATACGATGCGTTTACAAAGTTATGTAAAATAACTTGTGAATAAAAGACTCATTTTAATGTTTGTATAATCCCTTTGTATTGCAAAGGGGAAACGAAAAAAAGAGACACATGATAATAAAAATATATATAATAGTTTTAATGATTGATGAATTATTTTCACAGCTTGGCAGCAATACTTCTTTAACTAATAATAATAAGCCGCTGTCAGTCCATGTTAAAAATAAATAAAAATAGTTGAAGCTTAAACCAAACTTAATTGTGTGATTGTTGAATTAAATCTGTACGTTTAAATAAGCTATTTTTTCTATTCTATTGTTAACACTATTATTATTTTAGTGTACGAATATAATAAATTTCTAAAAATGGACGGTTTTCTTTGCAGACTATATATTATGTAAATCAATTTTGACAAATTTTACAGGAGGGACAAAAAAAACATCAAGCTAAAATATGCAAGCTTAAAACTACACATTAAAATATATTATAGCATTAAAATCTAAAAAGATAATATTTTAGAATTACGTAGTTTGCAAAGAAAGCCGGTGATATTTTTTTAACTAAAAAATAAGCATATTTTATAATTTGATAACAATTCAACGGGTTCGTGACACAAATCGTATCTAAAAAATACATTGTTTGGGTTAGAAATCTGTATAATTTTACAATTTTTTAATTATTAAATATAATTGTTAATATATATATATTATAATTTCTTTATTATACATAAGTTTTAACATTGATTGATAGAACAATACATCTTTGGAAATAGACTTAGGTGTACAGAGTGTTTACATCTTTTTACCTATAACTAACATGAGAATGTTTATTTAAATTTGACATGAGTAATAGTATTTAATTATAGAAAGAATGGGAAAAAAAATAAAAACCCATTTACAAATTTGAAGATTAATAAATAATAACAACGATAAAAGCAAAATCAACAAAACAGTTACAAAATATAATGTTTAAAAAAGTAAATAACAATTTGTTTGGGTAAAACCAAATTTGAGTTGAGTGGATTATTAGAAATTTTATTTTATTTTTAAAAACTAATATCAGTTTTGGAAGTTCATTGATAAAATGAAATTACGTTTCCTCGAGTCATATTTGGTTTTATTTACATGTCTTATGATTGGGTTAGTCGGGAAGTTAGTCATTTTAGTGTAATGTTTTTTGCTCAAATCTGCGATATTTGCTTTGTTCATTTTTAACTTAATGTCCTCGTGGAATTCTTTAAGAAATGTGCTAGAAATCTGTGTAATTGCAATCTAATTGTTTCAAAATTGAATCAGAAGCTTATTTATAAAATTATAATAATGTCATAGTCTTATAATAATATACTTTATGAAGCATATTTTCATTGGTTAATATTACAGAATGTGGTGTGCCGAATTTGGAGGTCAGGAGAAGATCCGATGAAAAATCTTTTAACAAGACTGAGTTATCCGAAGAGATTATGATGGCGATCGAAGAAGATGCCAAAATCACCGAATTGATACAACAAGCCGAAGAAGCAGCTGGAAAGTGTGAATGTGACAAACCCATTGTAAGTAATACGTGCAGAATAATTAAATAGCAGTTTGTTGAAGATGGTTTCGTTGTTAGGTTGAAAGTGTGAAGAAGGTGGAAGAGCAGTCAGACTCAGAGCAGTCGGAATCAGATAAGGTGAAGAAGGTAGAAAAGCAGGTGAAGAAAGGAAGACTGTTGGCTGGAGACACTCCACCTCCTCATGGGTTTCCATGGCTGGTTATCATCCAGGTTGCTGGCAAGGAGCCCGTTGCTGGAGGAGCACTCATTACTGATAGACATGTCATCACTGCTGCCACTCCATTGGCTGGGTAAATATTCTACATTTATAACTATGTGTGTTCATTCTGAAAAAAATAATTTTAATCATTTCTCCCCATCATAATTATGAATATAATAAAGATTTATTATATTTGTAAAGCAAATTTCAATCTTTAGATATGCGGCGAACTAACTTTATGTACTGATTTATGTTACCATGTCACCTGTAAGCTTCTACAAAAAAAATATTTGAGTCTAGTTGAGACTCCTCAGACATTTTTTTTAATAATAGTTATAGAATTCAAAAGAAGCTGCATTTAATTGTTATTAACCTAGTAGTTGTAGTAATTAAAAACTACGAGTGTTTATAGTAATATAAATGTGTGATTTTCTTGTAAGGCTAGTATAAAAAATTGAGACAATTTTTTAAGTATGAAATAATTAATTATATGATTATTTCAGCGCAGCGGTCAAAGATCCAGGGTAAATTAATACAATAAGATTAAATATTTTTGGGGGCACGAAGAAAAAATTGTATTCAAATAACTCTTTGTAACAATAATGAAGCAACAACTTTTCAATTAAATAATTTTTGTTTCAATTTGATAAATTTATTTTGTTTTTATTTTATATACATATAATATATCTTTATACTTTTATTACGCGATATTTTAATTTTTAATTTAATTTGAATTTAATTTTAATGAATTGAAAGCGTCAAGTTTTCAATGGATAATTTTTGTTCCAATATTTTTATCATAAGTAATAACAAGAGCATTACGGGGGATTAAGTCAAAGTGATGATATTACATCACAATTATAATAAGAAAAGTGTCAATTTTACAAATTTCCCTTATACTTACTTACTATATATATATATATATATGTATATATAGTATATATATATATATATATATATATATATATATATATATATATAATATATATATATATATATATATAAATATATATATATATATATGTATATATATATATATATATATATATATATATATATATATGTTTGAGAGGCTGGGTGGAATAACGGCGTATTGCGTTATCCGCCCTTAATCTAACGAGCCCCTCAATTATTGTATGCTGGTATGACAGTGGTTATTATTATTATAGGTTATCAGCTCAAAGTGTGAAGGTTTCCATGGGAGTTCACGATCGTTGTGATAACGATGCAACTTCAACTAATATTAGCGTCGAAGCAATCAACAGACATCCATCGTTTTCACCAACAGAACCAGCTCATGACTTGGCTCTTCTAACTTTGGCTGCCACTGTCAGGTTTGATGCCAGGATCCATCCTATCTGTCTTCCACCAGCAGGTAACCTAACCAATATTTAAATAATTAACATTATAATTAATCTTCAATTCATAGCAACCGCCTTCCAAGGCCAGGTGACGACCATTGTGTCTTGGCAAGAACCTGAACAAGACGAACCTCCAAATTGTCTTCCCAAGAGACTCCACCTTCCAGTATTGAAAAGAGAGGAGTGTATTAAGGGGTTGAACCAACCCTCGCTGCTCACCCCTGAGAAATCTTGCATCGGGACATTCGCATCCAACACAGTCGTTTGCCCAGTATGTTCAAAATTAAACAACTCAAAACAACGCATACTAATAAAATATTTTATTACAGGGAGACGTGGGAACCCCTGTACAGTATTTGATAAAGGGAAAATATTATCTCCTCGGAATTATGAGTAATACCAACACTTGTGGCGATAATACAAGCACCCTTTTCACAAGGGTCGCTGATCATCTTAATTGGATCGCGGCATCCACCAAAAACGACTGTTATTGTAACCGGTCTTAAATTAAAAAAAAGTTATTTGATAGTTTTACAAATGGATGGTTGGAAATAATGCATTTAGTGTGTTGTTAGAAGTTAAATGAAGCAGACGATTGTTTTGGATTGTGACCATCAATTCGGAACGGTTCAATTATTCTCTTACTCCACAATATATTTTTTAATTAATAAATAAAACTATATATAAAATATAATAATTTTATTATTTGCATAACAATGGTTGGGGATTGAAATGAAATTTATTCATCAAATGGAATAAGCACATATGAATACTGGCACGTGTATTTATAACAACAGTGTTGGACAATTGTGGTTGAATTTATTTGTTTTGGAAGGCGAGGGTTGCTTACCCCTGTCCAGTGGCATCCAGTTCCTGTGAATGGAGTCAGCGGCGCGCAACTGTTTAATCGCTGGAAAATTGTTTCTCACAGTTTTCGTCCATGGCAGGCAAAAGGGGGCTGAATGGGGTGCTCCGCCCTCCCCCATGGTGGTGGGACTCGGCTATTGCGAAGGCTTTGTTTTACTGAAAAATTACACCCAGACAGATTGACGTTTTCCATTTATTATGTGCGCTCCGTTATTTATTTATTCTTTGATTTATTTATTTATTTCTTCACACGTATCGATATAAAAGAGTGGTCTTATCTTCGAAATCTACACGTACGTGCTGAACATTTTGAATTTGAACACAGATTGGCGGTAGAAGAAGACACGAATATTCTGCATATACACTTTTCAAATACAAGTTCAATAATATCAAATCGAAATTATTCCTATAGTAGGTATTTACTTAATTCAATGAGTCAGGTTTACTCTAAATTCCTGGATTTATATGGTGACTATTGTAAATCAAGTAAATTCGACATGACATTGAGTTCTTCATTAGAATTTTTTATTGTTTCGATATCAGAGGCGCCTGTTAGTGCATAAACCCCCTCCTATGTCGATCCATCGCAAATATTTGAAAGTATGTGTGATTTTTCCTCCTTTTATTTTAGTATTACTCCTTTGAATACTAAGAAATCCGATAATTCATTAATACGACAGTTGGGCTTCCTATATGTGTTGATTATAGAGTAAAATTTTGTTATGAAAAAACACTTAATATAATTCCAAAAAGCTTAAGATTTTTTTACTTTAATTATTTTTAACTGAAATTTATGTAAGAACTCCCAAAAAATTCAAGTCAGTTTAACCATAATGTAGTCAATTTTAAAACTTGTTCCACTATATGTATATTCATATTTATTATTCTATATACATAAATACTCAACGTCAGTATACTATCCATTCTAAGCCTTTTATATGTATTAAATACAAATTACAAATAGGTTATGAATCTATATCAAATTAATATATTAAGAATATATTCCGCTTGAGATTTTTTTAATAAATAAATAAAATACTTGAGTGCATATATTCGATTACAACTTGTATCTTGTCAGAGATGAAGGAAAAGCGTGTTATTAATCCACTCCTATAACATAAGTAAAAACAATAATACAAATACAAATATTCGGAAATATATAATATTTTCCTGCATAAGGATTGGGTTATAACTTATAAGGGAACCTGTTGAATTTTAAGCCGATGTTGGATAATTTACAATTATTTTATTGAGTACTTAAAAATAGTAAGAAAGGTACTAAACCTATTTTTTAAAACATGACTCCTTAAAATAAATGATTCATTAGTTAATAAAATGAACTAAATATATTTTTTTACTATTTTTCAATTCTTTTGGTGCTCTCTTGCTTATACTTTTTAATTTTTATTTATTTCATATCAATATTATGGTATAATTTTTTTTTCTAGACTTTATAACGCATTGCACACAATTATTACAAGTGATGTTAAATAAACCCATCTTAATGTTGTGTTTTTGCTTTCTATATTTATTATTGTTATCTGTTTACAATTAGGGGATTGGATAGAATAAAGTCAAATAAAGGAATACGCCCTATTTCCAAAAATTAACTTAAAATTGTCTTTCGATATATGTAAAAATATTTTTGATAGAATCCTTTGATATCCTTTTATGGGCATTTATCTGTTTCCTAAGAAAATTCATTATATTACAAATAGATTTTACTCGAGCCCTTATTCCATCCAGCTACTTAATTATTTAATCAAATTAATATTGAACCGATTTTGTGGATTTAACATATTTTTTTACATTGAAAATTATTATAATTTTTTAATTGTTTAAAAATTATCTCAATCATTAACTTAAATACAAACTATAATCTTTATATTACTGAAAAACAAAGTACCTAAATTTTTATTTCCTAAAATATTGTTAAGATCCGATGGCCCAGTTAATAACAAAATAACTCCTACAAATTGACAGTTTATAAAAAAACAAAATAGGTGTATTCCAAAAAATGTCTGTTTTCTTTAATTATAAATTAATTTTATTAAAAAAACAGTATATAGTATAGTTGAGCATCAAGAACTCTGACATGTGAAACTTGCACTCCGCTTAACAAACTAATCGAAATAAAATTGCTTCCCCGCTCATTGTTCTTTAGAAGGAAGTAATACAACAACAAATAAGAGTGCTTCTTTGGAATACAAATCAAAAGTGCTACACTAAGCCTTACTTTCTATTACTATTATGAAAAGTATCCAAGTGGACAAAATCAACGGCGGCGGTAAGCTTTTCTGTATTATTTTCTTTATTTTTTGCGATGGAGAAAGTACTACTTCTTGACTCTGAATCGATAGCTTTTCAAAGGATCGCCCAAAAAGACTGAAGGGAGTTAGACATCGAATTTCAATATATATGGGGTAACTTAATGGAAAGGGACTGCGAATTTTCCGACATTTAAAAAAACACAAAAAAGTGCCAAGATTTGTGCAGGAGACGGTACGAAGCTAGTATTATTGTTAAATACACGCTATGAAGATTTTATACTAAATAAATTATTCAATATTCTGAATTATTCACTAATTATAATTGAAGAGCTCAGAAATCATAGGTTTCCAATTCTAGTTCGAAATAAATTAAGAGTAAAAGCATAAAATATACACATTTTCTACTACATTTATGCTATACGAATTGAATGAAACATTTTTCTTGAAAGTTGAATATTAAAAAAATTATATTTGGGGGCTTTTAGATTTTGTACTTAACCTAAAATACATTATAATTACTAAGCGTATGTATATTTAGAGAATATTAGTGTATAGTTTTATTTCTAATATTATATTAACAAATATGTAATAAATCTTACAATTATCAAGAACAAATTTGAATGATATGAGAGAAATGGAAAAATATTATAAAATCGTACAAAGAAAAAATTGAAAATTATATTTTCATATATATATATATCCTAATATTTTACCTATTGAATTCCCATATTAATAAAAAAATATATTTGTCTGCGGCTTTTCGACAAGTACCTTGTTAACCAGTAGAATCATTTTTACTATTTAAAATAATACTGAAATTCCACCAAGAAAAAGATGTCCTTCTTGATTCTCATATTGGGTATTTTATTATTGATTCCATACGGGATACATTTCAAATCAGTGGAAATATTTTATAATTGATGATTGAATTAGTTTTATTTTTTAGAGACCCTCCTCTTAAATTTTTACAATAATTTCTACCCTGTATTACGAAGACTAGGATATTAAAAAATATACCAAAAATACCGTCTAATGCAAATATTCTTTTAAAATATCTTCAGATTGAAGGTTTTACAATAGTGGAGTTCTTAGACGAGAAGGTGCAAATGAACGGAAAAAGGAAGGAATATCCGGAAAGTGTAAAAAGAAGCTGATGGGAATGAATTCATAATGGGGCACTTGGGGGGTTGTCAGAACATAGTCACCCCAAAGAGTACCAAACTTTCAATAATACTATCTATTTAAAAAATTACCCCAATAAGACACGTGGCTAATTTATCCATGTAAGCAAAAAAAAAAAATACAACAAATCGTAGTAAAGAATTGATTCATACATGGATCGTAGCAGGCTGTTTTCTAACATTCACCACAAGATATTTTTTCTCATTTCAATTTAATTAATATATATTTAAAAAGTAGCCAGGTAGATAGTTATTAATATCCATTTTTAAAAAAATTATTCACTAGGGGTGAAAATATTTGCAACGGGAAATTAACTAATTGGAAATTATTTCAAGGCGAAGTTTTTAAAACGTAGGCTACGTTTGCCGTAGTCGAGGAGGTGGAATTTACATTTTTTTGAATAATTCAAGCGAATTAGTTAAAGGTTCTTTTTTTTGTATTCCTTCAAGAAGGAGAATCACCTCGACCCTGATGGTAATATTTTTAAGATGACGGAAATGAAATTATGTATGAATAGCAATTCTTTTGTCTGACAAAGAAAAATGCACACGAAAAATTGAATAACATCTGCGACTAACAAGAAAAAAAAGTCAACCAAACATCGATATAGTCTCGACAACGAGGGGGTGACAGCAAATCTGAAAACTTTTCTTATTGGGGTGGAAAAATATATATATTTATAAAAATACACATAAAAAAAGATTCGGCCTACGCTCGTTCAAGTTTGAGGTCCGAATAAAAGCGATATGAAAATTTTGATGTGTTAAAAAAGTTACTAGTAGACGACCCGAGGCCTGAAATATATAAAACTTTTACATTTATAACGCTTTCACACTTTATTTTTGTCTCTTTTGCGGTTTGTTGTATTATCAAACATACGATATTGTGCAATTTATGCGTCGTGTAATTTCCTCCCCTCTGAAAAGTTTTAGCAGATATCGAAGGGCACTTGTATTTATTCCTATATATTATCTGCTACGTTTAAGAGATAAAATATTCAATCAGTGTTTAAATGTACTGAAATATTATTATACATTTTAAATCAGAAGAACCGATTATATGAGGTATTAACAAAGATCCCAAATCGAGTAAAAGAATTATCATAAAAAATACAGGCAATTAAATGAATATTCGAAAAAAAGCTATTGATTTTGAACACCTTACATAAAATTTGATATATTGAACTGTAAATAAGTGTATTACAATAAAATAATCCTCAAAATATAATTAACTCAATTTTAATAAAAAGAATCAATCCACAAACGACGAAATACTTCATGGGTTAATTATTTTTAATTATTGATTCAATTTGATACACTTTAATCCAATAAATTCATTGTTTTTATCTTATTGTGTGACCAACCAATGCCATTGGTAATTTATTTTACATCTAGGCCTGTCTAAAGTTTGTCATTTGCTCTAAAAACATTAAAAACAAAGCGTAGTCCGTTCACCATCTTTAATTCTTGAAATTAAAGTGTCAAACTATAATTAAATATATTTTTGATAAAAAAGGTTATGGAGTGACAAAAATTTCCTCAATGAAAATACAATTCAAACCTTAGTTTTAAAATCAGAATACTCTCAAATAATTATATAAAAAGAAATGAAACACTAAAAATTTGGTGCCTAGTATTTTACCAAACAGTTCCTACACACTTTTAAATTAAATATTATTTATACACAAATACTCGAATTGATTTGTTAGGTTAACCATAAAAAAATCGATTTGGTATATATAATTAATCGAAACAATGTATTGCTAAGCTATCGATTTTAACTACAAATGGTTACACATTAGGTTTCGGCTGAAAAGCTGTAAACAAATGGGATACGGACAAATTCAATAAGAGTTCGGACAAATAGCGCAATGAATGTGTACATTTTTTTTGGGATACGAAAGTAAAGAGTTGAGAAAAATTTACTTTATTTTAACACCTCGTTTGAGAGAATCGCACAAAGCGGACACGAGTTACTAAACAGATGTTAAAGCTTCTCTTATATTATTTGTTGTTCCCTGCTTTTGTCCATCGCATCGTGTGTATATAATCATAAAGGAATATTTATTTCATAATTTAAATTATATCAAATAAAATTTATTGAAATGTATGACTGAAAAATTAATCCGGCCATTCGGTATTTTATTGTAAAAAGTTACACTGATTAACAATAAAAAATTATTTTAGAGGCTATATTGACGTGGAATATGAGAAAATAATTAATGTAGAGGGGACGATGTTTTAAAATATACAATTTCGAGGGCGGATTTTTTTAATGACATTGACGGATGAAAATTTATAAATATAAAATGTTTTTTACTGAACTTCAAATATTTTTAAAGACTTTCATAAAATGCCAAAACGACCACAAAAATAATTTTAAAGGGGCCAAATATTTTTTATATTAAAAAAAAACAATTTATTATAAAATAATTTATTATGACAGTTTGAGAATCTTCGGTTAATAATAATACTCGAGAATTGAATATTTAATTATTATATAATGCCTTATTGTAATTTTTATTTAAAATATTCTAGTGTATAATAAATAGCTTTAATGTCAATTTAAAATAAGGGTTATTAATTGAAATGTATTATTATTATACAATATGTCTTATTATGACAGCTTGTGAATCTTAGGTTATTAATGATTGAGTATACGATGTTAGTATCGTATGGCAATACTATATTGGAGTTCGTTGACCTGCAATATATTTTTTTTATAATATCAATCACAAAAAATATAATATTTATAAGCCAATTAGTTCATATTGAGTTTAAGATCATTAAAATAATACTTAAAATCAAGCACTAAATATAATTAAATTAGAATCATACCATCGGTTAATTAAATAAATAAAAAAAAATGTTTTAAATAATACTTTTCGGTCACCTTTTTATTGGTAGGTAGAATATCGTGGTGCTTTTGGGTGTCGAAAAAGGCGGATATTCAAATAAAGAGAACAGGGAATGTTTAACCCCTTTTCTAATGTTCATTTCGGACTACAAATACCCTGTCAAATAATTCTTTCTAAAAATCTCATTTTTACCATGCCAACTCTAAGAATTTTGTTTTATTTAATTGTATATTTTCGAAGGTGTGACATTTGATGTATTTAGTGTATAATGTGTTGTGGCTTAATGTACATAATTTAAGGTATTGTACCCGCTTTATGTCCCTTTGTGTGAAGAGGGTCCTGACGTCCCATACACTACAAACAACATTATATTATAAAAATATAAAATAAATACAAATATTTATCTAATCATTAAATTTATAATTAATATATTCGAATAATACCCCCAAAAATATAGAGTATTTTAATTATTTCCACTATATTAATTCTGAACAAAAGAAAAACATAAATTACCAAAGATGATTTTATACAAGCATAAGTGTTTCGAAGCAAATAATCTTAATAATGGGTTCTTATAAAGATTAGTAATTTTTTGGTAATTTGGTAATAATCAGACTTTGATCAGATGTGTCAGTAACACAAACACGTATCTACAAAAAATATTTAGAAAATTGTCGTTCTCAAGTCGTATCATTATCAGAGGCTTATTTAAAAATATATTATATTTATTTAACATATAATTGTGTCTATTTGGTTTTGTTTTACTGTAGTTTTTATATCGAAAAGTAGAAATCGATGGGTTGGTAACACAAAAACGTATCTGCATAAAATCCAAAATATTCAATTACATTTCTAATGATCTTAACTCAATTTGTATTCAATCAGAAGCTTATTTATAAAAACTTATAATTTTGTCTTATTTTAATAAAAACTAATGTGGAATATTAATAATAATGAAAGCCAAACTATCTAAAAAATGTTTATACCAAAATATTCAATATTTTATTACAATAAAGAAAAAGTAATATTCATTTTATTCTCCCTTTAAAAACTATAAATTTTTATATACGTTGGTATTTAGGTAAACTATTTCATAATTAAAAATGAGTTGCGGTTGTGATATCATACTATTCATTATTAAATATTTTTGTAGATTTTATATCAGAATTGAGAAATACCGCAAGCGGTTCTGATTGGTAATATTACAAAATAGTATTTTTTTCTCTACTCCAAAATTCTTTTGTTTTACTAACCCATCGAATTTATTAGTGTAAATTTTTGAATAAATCAATAAAATAATATATGCTTATTTATTATACTATTTTTAACCGTTTACTATGTGAGTTATGAATCAATATTAAATTGTTTTTAACCCCCGTATTAAAAACATTGTAATAATAATGTATGTAGGTGAGAATGTTCTTCTTGAAGTGGAATTTTTAATACGTTTAAATGTTTCAGTGACTGGTTCTGAAAGGAGAGAGCACCAAACCAGCATGGAATATAAATCGACTCTAACTTTTATGCTTTGATATATTATTTTTAAATGGACGTATGCTTACAATTTTTAAATAAATATATTTATAGTATGTTGAATGTGCAAGGAGTGACAGGCAGAAAAGGCAGTTTGGCACTGGGTATTTATCAATCACATTTGACATCAGTTAGTTACTCCTGAATGACCATGTTTTTTATACTTTAGCAGAACCCCCACTCTCTCCTTGGAGTGATATGGAAAAAAATAATATTGATTAACACACGATAAATAGTATTTTTCAATATTTTTATCGTTTATTTCATTTATCATTTACCCCGGTGAAAGAATTCAATAAAATTGATACAATTAACTATGTACATCACATTAAATTATCTTAATTTGTTATACATATAACCAGAAATAAACAAACACTTTCATTGTGATTATTCTGATGTATTTTTTTTAATCATATTAAACTGTAGAAAACACATTAAAAATTTATTCTCCATAGGAAGCAAAAAATACACGTGTGTAATACACTATATATTTTGTTAAATAATAACTTGATTATTGATAGTTTTAATCAAACCTCGACTAAAGGGGTGAAAAACAAGTTTTCAATTGCTTAAAATTTTAGATCATATCGCGGCTATTTATTTGGAAAGATGTTTTATTTATTTGGATATTAAAAAAAACATCTTATAACATATATAAAAGATTCGACCACATTTAACTTTTTAATATTTGATGTAGATTACTTTGCAAATATCAGAGAATTAAATAATAGAGGAATCGTTGCAGTGCTCGAATACGTCAAAGCACTTCATCACACCCACTTGGACCAGGTCTAGTATTTTTTATATAATAAATATTTTTATAAGTAATTATGTTGGGTTTAACCGACACCGCCGATATTAGAAGACCGGCCGAGTGGATGATAAATGTGAAGATGGCGGACCAAGCAGATGAGTTTGACAGAGGCCACACTGATTTTCTCACTCAGACTCATCTGCTTGGTCCACCATGTTGATATTTATCCATCCAATTGTCTGGATTTTTTATCGGCTGTAACGGTTTAACTCAATTATTTTTAAGTCTATAGTTTATTGATACTTTTTTCGATTATAAAGGATTTACTTGTTATTATTAATTTACTTGTTGTTATTAATTTCTAATTATCCAATGCAAAATGTATTTAATAATTTAGATGCATATTATTTGTATTCCAATATTGTCATCATATTGAAATAATTTGTAACATTTAACTCAAATTATTGAAATGCAACTATAAGTTCTGCTAGATTTCAGCTGAACTGACTCAAAGTAACTCGTCATTAAAGCATCGATTCTCAAAAGCAGGTAAACAGGGTGTTCTTGATTTGTATATATACATCATACTGTATAACTTTGCCGACTTAGCTTTGAATTATTAATATTACCATTTCGTCTAGAATAACTGTAAATCAAAGCCAGATTTAATATCTTACTGAACATCAAATATCGATTTGACAGTACGCGTACTGATATAATATGACATAAATATTACAATAATTTTCGAATTCAAAAACTACTCAAAAGTATAATAAATTTAATAAGTAACTATCTGGCTATATTATTAATATATTTTAATTTAAATAAAATAAGTAGTAAGCTATCAAATCTTACGTTGAATGTTAAAAAGCGCGTCCACCGTTTACATTTATTATGTATGGAGCAATTCCGTAGTCAAATAATTTATTAAATGGATAATTTAAAAGTCACAAAATATTGCTTTATTTTCGAATCAAATTATTTAATCCTTGTTTCTTATAACGGGTGGGGTAGAAAACTCGCTATCATTAATATTGCATGCCATCTTGGTTATGTGACTTTTAGATCAGTTTCTCTCGAACCAATCGCATAATACGCTTAGTACAAACATAAAATCTGCGGTTTATCGAATCCCAGTCATTATTTCAAAAAGTTGAAAGTTGCTCTATAAGCACAAACACTTTATTTAATGGCTTTATATATACATACATATATATACATAATAATATAAATTTTTCTATTTTATGGTAAAAAAATATTTGATTAGGTTGGTCTTTAGGTTTGGTTAATTTTAATTAAATACTCCATAATTTGATATAATTTGCAGTTTTTTTATTTAAACTAGAGCTGATTTAAAAAAATAGATACCCACATGTGATTTGATGAGTCTTTTGAGACTATTTTTTAAATACCAAAATAAATATTTATAAGAGTTTACAGCTCTAATTTTTGAAGTGAATCGACACCATCGATAAGGCTGGACTAGTGGATAATAAATATGAAGATGGCGGACCAAGCAGTTGAGTTTGACAGAGCCAACACTAATTGTCTCGTCTGTTTGTTCCTTCATCTTGATAAATATACATACAGTTGTGTGGCATTCTTATCGGCGGTAACAAATGAACCTCTAATATGATTAGACTTTTGTTTTGTAGGTCTTACTACATGAATTCAATTTTATTTAAAAATTCCTTATACAAATATACAAAATAAAGGATTTCCAATAGTTGGTTTGCAATGTTGTATTAATATTTTGAATGGAGCAATACTTGGCGTGGGTTATGAATAAAGAATATTGTTTTTGGTATTAAAGCGGCTTCGGTTTTATCCGCCGCGTGCAGTTTTAGGCTGCAACTGCAAAAAGAGCTCAGCTACATAATATTTAAAATATGGGCGTGGAAGTGAACACATCGTTTTAATACAATATATTTTAGCACATACAATAGTGGACATTGTTTGACCACTTCACATTTGCATGTAGCTCTTTAAACACACGTAAAGCCTGCGGATGTTGGAATTTTAGCTGTGGGAATTTTCAAGGAACAGCGACAAAACGAGGCGCTTATCCGTTTACCAGCTGCACTTCTAATGGTCTTTATTGTCCACTTGCCTATAAACATACAGGAAATAACACTATTATATTCTTATTATTGTGGTAAATTAATTAATTTGGTTGGACAATGCAATGAGCTTTATCAGACAACGATTGAGCGGTTAGTTTGAGTGGAATAAAGGCGGATAACGCAATACGCCAATTTTCCATAAAATAAATATATAAGCCGCCTTGTGGCCCAGTGGTTAGTGTAACGGATTCGTGAGTGAAGACTCCCGGGTTCGATTCACGGCACCGGAGTCACTTGGTAGATCTAGCTTAGCAAACTAGATCTTAAGTACTCATTGCTGTGTGGTGGCCTGGGAAACCATCTCTACTATATTCTCCCGTAAAGGCCAAGGTGGCCTGGCCAACCCCTTATAAAGGGACTCCCGTCAATAGGGAACGCGTCACGATATTTATTTATTTATAAATATATAAACCCAACATTTGTAATGGATCTGTTTATAATACTTTTTCTGTAATGGAGATTTATAAAAAGTAAAAAAAAATGTGTTTAATTCAAGTATATTGAGCAAGATTACGTAAAAATTGTTATATAATTCTATTAATAGAAAATTGCCTTTTTTCTGCCTTTCGTCATGGATTATAATTAAGAGGCTGGTTGGGCAACTAGATATGTCCTTTTTCCATAATAAAAAAATAAATAAACCCAACATTTATAATGGATATGTGTTTAATACATTTTCTGTAATGGGGATTTATAAAAAGATTAAAAAAAATTGTTTTGACTTTTTAAGGTTCATTCAAGTATATTGAACATGATTACATAATTATTGTTATGTCTAATAATAAAAAAATACCTTTTTTTCTTCTTATCTTCATGGATTATAATTAACAGGCTGGGTGGACAACTGGATACGCCCTTTTTCCGTAAAATTACTTCTGTAAATAGACATTTCGTCATCATAATCCAAAGATATCCTAATATTTACTTGTTACCAAAATAATATTTAATCATATATTTTACTAGATTATCTCGAAACCGAGAATTTTATTATACGCCTTTATTCCACCCAGCCCCTCAATTACGATTATAGAAGAATTTAATAATATAAAGTATATAAATAATGATGTTTCGGTTAGGACTAATAATAAAATATCTCCAGGAGAAAATTGCTCTTAAAATTGTGACTGATTTTATCTTTACTGACATAATATGTATATTCTTAAAAATAAATTATACTCAAAGATATAACATCAATTGTAAATATATAACTATCTGGCTACATTATTAATGAATTTTATTTTAAATCAAATAAGCAATTAGCAATCAAATATTGCAATAAATGCTAAAAAAGCGCGTTCAAGGGTTACGAATTCAACTTTCGATTACGTTCAAAAACCTGACAGAATTCTTTACAAATAAAATATAATATGTGGTATCATGACGCGCCTTTGGGGTTGGCCCAGTCTGTTGCGGCACTCAGGTTTAATATATAAGAGAAACTGACAGGACCCATTCTGAAAGAGAGCGTCATTTTATATATTTTAATTTAATATATAAACATTCAGCATTTAGAGAAACCGTTCCGGAAAGTTTATAGTATGGCCATATAGAATGACGGCAATTCAACAAGAGGCGTAACGAAAGCATATCTCCATGTTGAAATCAACTTCATTTTGTACTATTTGCAAAACGAAATTTAAATACATACAACACCTAATCTTATCACCGTCGTCTACATTCTAATTACTGAAATATTATTCAAAGAAGAATAATCGAGAGCAGCTATTATTAAGATAGTGTTGATAATTAGAGAGGAATGTGAGAAGGTTGTGTAGTTTTGGATGGGATTTTTCGTACATTAGGCTGGCAAAGCTGACATTGATGGAGGTTCACCTTCAGCCAACTGTCTCATTGTCTCTATTGGCCAAAAGACACTTTTTCACTGACTTAAATAGAATACCTAAAATACTTGGACCAAATAAAGCCGAAGGATTCTGACCGTTAATAGACCAATCTTCAAATACCCATGCATCTTTCATTTCAAACGGACAACAATATTAAATAATAACCCAGCTTAATATTGCTTCAAATACTGTGATATTGGGTTTAATCTTATTTCCTGTATTCTAAGGTAAATACTGATTATTAAGTCGGTGACCTGTGTAACTAGTAATAGTTAATCTCACCGACAGACAACTAATCATTTTTGTGTATAAAAAAAAACAAAATTTGTTAAAAAATGCATTCTTATCCAAATATTCAAAACCAATTAATTATATTTAATATATATTTATACAGGAGGTTGGTAAAAAAATACTATCAATACCCAAGCTCCTCTATAAATATTTTTCATAATTCCATTTTGTAATCATATTTTTTTAAATTATTAACTAATGATAGGCTAAACCCTATTTATAAATAAATTTTCATATAA
>JAGTTH010005715.1:0-55006 GCA_022606485.1 Agraylea sexmaculata | reverse complement strand
GTATTTCCGATACTATCCCTCCTGCTCTTTCCACGTGTCGATAACATATATTCACTCATTAATGAAACCGAATTTTTTTTTAATAACCACACTGGCATTACATAACGGCGAAACATTTATAATAAATAATTTGGATTGGTGACTCTACGATGCAATAATAAAAACAGCAGCATCCCTTCGTCGAATGACCGATCAATATGATTCAATCGATGATAGATATTATGATATGATGATAATGTTTAATAGCAATAATGATTGAAAGGCTTCCGGAAGGTAGTAGTGGTTATTGGTTGGCGAAGTGGGGAGTGTCGAGATTGTGAACGGCATTACATGGACGAGGCATCAGTTAGTGTGGAGCCGTTATAGCCGCAACATTGCTCATGCTGTCATCATCAGCATCATCGAGCAATTGTTAGCATTATAATAATATTAAGTTAGCATGGAGTACCAGCACGGCACGCCACTGGGACCGCCGCCCCCGCCGCCGCCCCCGCCGCAACTACCCCCGGCAGACCAGTACCACCACTTCTGGAGGCAGCACGTCTACATCAACGGTCAGACACTTTCCTGGATTCATTATAACAAATTATATCGGTTACGTGTTCACTGATTAATCTTTATAATACAAACCACACTCCGAATATTCGCCAACGAGAGAATTTTGAATCGGCAGTCATTGGCTCGGAAACAAAAAGAAAGTAAACCCGTTTCGAGTGGAGTGGATGTAAGGCACTTTCACTTTTTGGCCAGAGAACTAACGCGATACGACTTTGTCCGCCACGCTTTTTGGAAAACGATATTTAAATTTACAACGGGCGAGTAAAAAGAAAACGAAAGGAGTGAAAGAGAGTGAGAGCGACGCGATTTGAACGCCGGGCGCGGGTAAACTTTGGACGGGTCGCCGAAAAGCGCACGTGTAAAATTTATTTTCGATACTCACAATATTGATTGAATATGTTTTTATGTATACGATACTTGTTTATTTAATGATCAATAATTCAACAATTACTTGAAACGTCTGTATATATATAATTTTTTAAATAAAATTAAACCTAACCTAACTATTGATTATAAATCAATAGTTAGTTAATTTTAAAAAAATATAACGTTATCGACTAATTATTAAGCTTAGGATTTTAAGGAGTAGATGATGTTTTTTTTAAATAGAATCAAACTTAACGTAACAATTTTTTAAAATGATACTCTTTTTTTTAAATCAAATAAACTTACAAGAATACTTACTGTCATATATAAAAAATATATAAAATTTTGACGTATTGAGTTATATATTAATTTGAGATAAATACAACAATAATATAATCTTATATAACATATCGTTGCAGAGCTCGAATACTCCAAATCACTTTATTATACCTACTTGGACTTGTTGATAAGTTATAAAATTTGTACTGTGGTCATGGGTTCAAATCCCGATCGATTGTCTTAATCCAGATTTACTCTGATTTCCTGGATTGTTAAGTCTCAGTAATAGTTAAAATCAACGACAGGCAATAAATTAACACGTTTTGAGAAACTCAATTAGTTACTATCTGGCCACATCTTGTAATATAATTTGACATTTGCTCTAGAAATATAATAATATTATAGTTTTGTGGTGTGACCCATCATGTTCGTAATATACAGGGTGGAATTAAATTAACTGTGAATATTTTGGAAAATAAATATTTTAACTTATTCTAGGGATACCCTACCACCCCCTAAAATATTCTCAGTTAATTCAAGCCTACCCTGTATATAATTTTATTATTAACTCGTATTGTTAATATTTAAAATACAATTAGCAAACTGCATCATCGTATTTCGTGTTTATCTTATCGGTGGATTATTTTTGGAAATGTTCGATCGAATACATAAAAAAACAATTTTTATATATTAATAATACTGTGTTCTTGTTTTAATATTACATGTATTATTTATTAAAAATCATTCTTTTGTTGTTTTCAAGGTTTGCATCGATAAATGTGTTTGTAGTTCTTATGGTTCATTCATTCAAGTAGTTTTTCAAATAACAATCGAATGACCAGACGTCTTCATTATCATCTTTTAAAGAGCTTCGATGATAAGAAATATTGACCCCATGACACCGGGTCACTCAAAACATTTAATATTATTACAAGGGGAAAAAGATAGCCAAGTTGGACATTCATCATCACGCTTTTGGGATATTAAACCAGTTTTCCCATATTCCCAAATCAGGATAATTTAAATTATCAAATTGGAGACCTTGGCGGAAAAACTGCGCAAGATGTCCCAAGAATAATTTGTTTTAAGAGACTAAGAATATTTTTGGACATCTGCTGTTTTACCTCCACGATCTTTATTATTTATTAATAAGTAAATTAACTGAGACTCGAGTCTTGTAATAATTTTCAGAATAATATTGTACTTTCTCATCATTTTGAATTATGATTGATGAATATTCGATATCAAAAATATGAACATTTTTGTTTACGTAAAACAATGCAGATGAAATTTGGATGTATTTTGATGTGTCTCTATTCACCCCATAATCATTGATGAATGGATAAATCTAGGGGAAACACATTTTGAGTTTATATTTTGCATAACTCTTTGTTTCTTATGTTTGAAGAGCGAATCTCAAAAAAATTGTCGAGCGCAAAGATAAACTAAGAAGTATTATTTTATTTTAATATAGGATTATAAATCATAATCGAAGCTTGAAAACCTTCCCTATATATTAACATATTTTGTGAGCTAAATATAATCTCGATATAATTTTAATTAATAATTAAATCATCGATTGGTTGTGAATCCCTGCTTTGTTCTCAAATTGATTGACACAGTTCAATCGCGATAGGAAATATTCAAAGTTTATTGTGTATGCTATTTAAATTAACGAATATTGAAGGCAAGTTGTTGTTTTAATATTCTAATATTCTATGAATATACACACATAATATATATTTCAACTCGATTAATAACTGTAAGCAGGCCTTGGGTGTGTTTTAAGAAATTCGACATGTTCACAATTAATGGTGGGGATTGTTTAATAAATTAACCAAAAAACTGGTTTGGAACACATTTTGTACAAACTGGCCGCCTTGTTATATTTTTTTTAATTTAAAATAATTATAACAGCCGAATATTTGGTGGTAAAAGTGCCTTTGTTATTTCTATAAAGCCAAGCCCAACACGTTTTTAAATAAAAAATATATTGTTTTCAACCCTATTTAATAAATAACTTATATCGGGTAAATTTTGATTATTTTAATAGAATTCAACCTAACCTAACTTTGCTTCTAAATCAATAGTTAGTTTATTAAAAAAATATTGCGTTATCCACTAATTAAATAGCTGAGGATTATAACAAGTAGATGAAGGTGTATTTTTTTAATAGAATCAAACCTAACGTAATATTTTTTTTAATTATACTATTTCTCTCAAATAAAATAAATTTACAAGAATATATAATGTCATATATTAAATTTTGACGTATTGAGATATTTAATTAATAAGGATTTTAAATAAATGGTATATAGTTTACAAATAAATAGCTGAGGATTATAATGGGTAGATGATGATGATAAAACCTAACCTTAAATGTTTCTAAGTTAATAGTAATTTTGGATATTATGTATTTAAAAAATAAAATAAAACCTTACCCAAAAAAATCTTAAGTACATACTAGACATTATTTTACCATTCTTTTTTTTAATTAGATTAATCTATAAAAACATTTACTTTATGAATGTATATTTTCCGAATGGTTTCGATTTGATATAAATTATGACAAGCCATTTTTCTTTCTTCTTCTGATTTAATTTATTATAATCAAACCTAACCTAACACATTTCTCAATAAACCGGATATTATTTAGCGGTCTTAAAAAAAATTCTTTTTCGTCGCATAGCTTATTTAATTGTCCTTCGATTAAGATAAGGTATTTATTAAATTGCAGTTTCCTTGACCATTGGTTCTACACGTTATTTATACAAATGAGTCCTTGCGGCTTTATAGACAATGCCCTTTTTGTATTTTGCGATTCCATTGTCTTCTCTCATTGTGTGTGACTTATGAATGTTTTTTTTAAACACTTAGTATATTATTTTGTACAACCTTCGAGGTGATTAGATATGAACATCTTTCACTTGTTGCTTATGTAGCTATTAACTATCAATCGAATATTAAATGACAAACTTGCTATATAAAAATACTGATAGAGTAAATTTCATTCTTTAGTTTAGGTTAGGTTAGGTACGTTTTAATGAGTGATTAAATAATTATTTAAAATATTTTTTACAATAATTATAATATCAAGATACAGTCTCCTTAATGCCATTTTATAATAACCAATTTTTTTATAGCTATTATGCAATTGTCTTGGGTTCGAATCGCGGCATAATATTGATTTGCTTTTTTTAGACAAGACAAAAATACGTTAATGTACATGTATAAAAATAAATAATAGTATTATAAAAAATAATTTATATGTTATCATATAAGGCACTCCTCAACAAGCCCTGTAGGTGGCAGAATTGGCGGAAAAGAGTTCACCCAGGTGTTGTCGTTCAGAGAAGAAAAAGTAGCCTTTTAGCTTAGGTCAAATATTTATTTATTATATCTATAATTGTTGAACGTGTGTGTATGTTGTATGTCTGTATGTCTGTGCGGATCCATCAACCATCAGTGTTACCAGATGGAAGAATAATATATTATATAATTATTTTACTACAATTAATACATAAAATAATATTAAATTAAATTCAAAATCATATAAGAGATATTTAATAATGCATAAAAATAAATGACGATTCTCAAAAAACAGTATTTATCGGGAAACTCGCTTTTTAAATATTGTGATGAGTGTTGTCATCATCTAATTATGAAAAGCGTATTAAATTATTTTATTTATAATTTACTTTGAAAATTTACAATGAAAAAATAAACAACTTTTTACCGTCCTATTAAAAAAACTAAGCAGAATATATAAAAAACATTAACAAATTGAAAATTTCAATTAAATTTACCCTAGTGTACATATATTTTAACAAAATTTATTATCTTTAAGTGCATTCAATGTGTGCGGTATTAACTTTTATTTAAATGCCTTTGCTTAATAACTTTTCAGTTTGAAAATGTACCCAATGCCATTTAAACTTAATGCGTTTTCGCCACTTTCACGTGTATTTTAATGTTCAATGTGATGATTTCAAACGTCATTGTAAATTTTCCTCTTTGAATTTCGATTGGAAATGAAATCATGCATAAATTGAGTGATCGTCGAATCTTATCACAATGTATCTTATCTAATCACATTAATGTTAAACCTTTTTTTATATAAAAAAATTATCGTGAACTTTAATAATCTGAATGCACAAGAACAATTAATATTATATATCTATTAAAAAAAGATAAGTTAACCGCAAATCGTAATATTGTCGATAGTGTGAGATCCAATCACAAAAAGTGTAATCGATCGATTATTTATTATTCTTGGACATTTGTTTTATAAGTGAATGCGTTTTTTTTAGACAATGTAGCAATTTTATAATTAATAATTTAAAAACGGTGATATCATAATGCATTTATTTCCTCAAATAAAATTCGTTTCTCTTCACGATTTTATTACAATACAAACTTCTGAATCCAGATATGCAATTATTAAATACTCAATATATTTAAATGACGCTCGCTCAGACTCGTCTAATTGGTCCGCCATATTGGTATTTATACATTCAGTTATATGGCCTGCTAATGTATCGGTGGTATCAAGCTGCCTCGTGTAGTCTGGATCCGGTTATTGCTGTAAATATTTCGGTGGGTCATGGTCTCTCGGTGTAAACATGACATTTAATCTCGTTTATCAAACTGTACATACAATAAATCGATGATATAATTAATTTTAATATTTTTTTTATAAAAACAGATAGTTAAATAACCATAAACTACACTA
Source organism: Agraylea sexmaculata (assembly GCA_022606485.1). Taxonomy (NCBI): domain Eukaryota; kingdom Metazoa; phylum Arthropoda; class Insecta; order Trichoptera; family Hydroptilidae; genus Agraylea; species Agraylea sexmaculata. The sequence goes on along the minus strand of JAGTTH010005715.1, from coordinate 49,071 downwards.
AATAATTTTTTTTTCCGGAGCACCTTTCTGCACACGTTTTCCACTCAACACGTACTTGGACGAAGTAAATCTTGATTTTTTACTTAAATAACAGTTCGACAATCTTGATAGTTCTCAAATTTATCAATTATGATACAAGTCAATTAATCAATAAATCATTTCTTCAAAATTAATCGGCGTAACGGATTTTATTTGATGGCAAACATAAATAACGCGTCCTGGAAACACTGGAAGTGTCCCGATTAATATGGCAAGGGACTGTAAATTTAATTTGTAGAAAGTATTATACTCATTACCCTGAATTAAACAATTTGTGAGATACTGTTTAATAAATTAATAATATTTAATTTAAGTAATAATATTAGGCGGAAACTTTCTTTCAGGTGTTTGTACTTTTTGAAGTAGTACTTTTTGAAGTCTACAATGAAATGTTTATATTAAAGGCAGGATATTCCGTATGCAATGAATATTTCTGCGGTTTTATCCGGTGAATGTTAAAATAGAAAGGAAAAAGGAAGTAGGAAGTGTTATTGTAAAGTTAAGTGTTAAGTGAAGCGAAAAGTCGGAAATATTGACCAGCCCTGAATCATTCATACATTAAGGGTAAATAAACTTACTGTGTAGTTATATCTCGGGTTACAATTAGTTAAGATCATTGAGAGTACAAGTGATTTTTTGTGTTAATCACTCATCGATATGAGCGTGTGAATATTATTTCCATAAGATTCGCTTGTGAGAAAGCGATGATGGTGGGAAGAGGCATTCTTAGTTGCATAGCGGTAGTTGATTGTGGACTTAGTTATAGTTGATTGTAGTCATAGTTAAAGTTATATAAGTAGAGAATTATTGCAGGAAAGTTCGCACGCGTTCACTCAGTCACAAGTGCCATAGTTATTTCTTTATAAATTACAATCAAACACTTCCTATTTCACCGATACTAACACGCATTATAAGGGATGCTTTGAACCTCTTTAAAAAAGCAATATTTTAAATACATTAAAAAAAATCATCTTCTCGTAAACTTGTGAGTTGAAATCCCGTACAAGATTTTAATAAGATTCCTTCGATTTGAATTCAGACTGTGTAACTCCAAAATATTTTATTTTAATGCCATCTAGTGATAATAATTCCACTTCATATAGATTTATAATATCGGCTGATAAACGCCTAATGTGTTTATTTATTTGGACGGTATTATGAAAAATTATCATCAATGTTCGTATAGATAATGTTTAAAATTATCGGTGACTCTTGGGAGTCACTTATAAAAATCTTTATAATTTAATGATTAAATAATGCAGTTTAAAGTGTGCATTTTTCAGTTGAAATCATATTTTTATAAGTAAAATATTTATAACGGTTGTATGTGTATATAGGGTTATTGTGGTATCATAATTATTAATGTAATTTGTTGAAAATTATCATTAATGTACTTTAAGTTACATAAAAATAAAGTTTAAAATTATTGGTGACTCTTGAGTCACTTATAAAAATATCACAACAACAATTAATGATTGAAAATGTAGTTTAAAATGTGCATTTGTCAGTTTGAATCAGAATTACAATAAGTAAAATATTTATAAGGGGATATTATAAATTATATCCAATTAATAAGGTATATCCAATTATAATAAACTTAGGTTAAAAAAGGCCAATTTATTGTAAAATGATCATTAATGTAGGTACATTATAAAAAAAGTTTAAAATTTTCGGTAACTCTTGAGAGTCACTTATAAAATTCTCTAAAAAATATAGTTTAAAGTGTGTTTTTTCCAGCTTAAATCAGTAAAATATTTTTTAATACCAAACCACCTCTTAAAATAAACTAACTGATCATTAAGTTTAATATTATTGCCTACACCTGAGTGTCCTTTATAGAATATTTAATAATTTAATTAAATATAAAATATAAAGCATCGGAAACCAGGGGGTTGTATTCAAAAGTATGTCATAAGTTTTTTTTTAATAAATTTATAAATTTAAAAAATATTATATTGCTCATGTCACAAAATTAACCTAGTTTAATATTATAATGCAGCGGAAACCGAAATTATCGAAATCCTTGATATAATTTTAGGTTTTTTTCTCATTCTCCTTGAGATTGTATGTATATATCGAGGTTCCTGTTTATAACGGCCGATGAAAGACCACTGACTCAAATCTAGTGAAAGTACATTCAAGTTTGAATAACTCGATAAAATCAAATACGTGTGGGCTTACTTGATATTCTACCATTGTCGGACTAATGAATATTGCATATTTATAAATATATACATATGTAAAATTTCCGCAATTTTTTTCGACTCATTATAAGAGTAATTTCACCGCGGAGAAAAGTAAAAGTGGACACGATTGCACGTAATCGGAATTTTGGCCGGAATCGTTCATTCAAAATGTATTTTTTTATATATTTTGCATTGTTTGGAATCCTCACGAATTAGGTTTTATTTTTTTATATTTGATGTGAGTTCTGTGTTGTGAATTATGGTGTTTAAAATGATTTGATTTCCGCACAGTGGGCACAGAGTGCTTGACTTCCGCGACATGGAAGCAAGTACGCGAAGCAGACTGTTGCTTTCTCTCCGAAAGCGAAACTTGCCACAGGGTTGCCATTACACAAAATATTACAATTCTAAAGATGGTGGAACTAACACTTTGATACTCACTTAAACCACTGTGAGAACAGTACAAAATTGTCATTTTTCTAATATATTTATTTCCTTGTTCCGCATTGGCGGTGTCAGCCCTGGGTTTGGTCAACTCGTGTATAATTCAAGTTTTTTATTTTTTATTAGCAAGTGAGAGTGGAAACAAATGCCAGTGGGGTGACCACGTATCTTTACCGGTTTCAATATAATCGATTAGATTTTTCAGCAAGCAATTTATATTTCGATAAGATACCTCAATTCGCAAACCAGCCAACTCCGTTTGGGCAAATTTTACAGAATATACAAAAAACTTCCGCATTTTTTTATATTTATATTTTTTCCGCTTAAAACTGAAAATCCCGTTTGTGTAATTCATCATCATGCTTTATTTTCAATCGCTAAAATAACTTGTTTGAAGTTATATTTTATGAGAGATTTGGAGATGCCTATTTGTAAATTCTAAATATATATATATATATATATATATATATATATATATATATATATATATATATATATATATATATATATATATATATATAGCACCTTGTTGTCTAAACAACTAAAATTTATAAAAAACTATATGTATATAGACTTTTATCGGGAATTCATTAGTTTTTCTTGATTTTAAGACATTTTGTAGTACGTACATATTAAAATAAATCATTATAAAAGTTATAATTTTATTTTAAAATTATAGATGTCATTGCATTCAGTATTGGTTGCGCACTCTGCTAAATGCTATAATAAAACATGAATTTATTTATATTGAAAATCAATCTGCTCTAGAAGCATAAGAAATAAATAGTTGTAGTAATTTATAATGATTTATGATGGAAAATGTTATATTTAATTATAAAATATTAAAATTTCATTTAACAGAGATGTGAAGTGTGGATTGAATAATCAGTGCGGACAAAGGAACACATCGAAAAATTGTTATTTTTCAATTTTATTTAATAAATACAATAAAATAACATTGCCCCCCCCCGTGCAAATAGTTATGGGTCATTATTTCGGCGCTGTATATTTTATAATATTCCCATAGTGTAGGAAGTGGAAGCGGTGAAAATGATTCTTGATGTAGATAAATATAATTTTTCACAGACTCGAAGACACGAAAAAAAAAAAAAAAACAATGGATGATTCACATGTTGTGTTTCACATAGAAATGTGGTAACAGCGGGAAGTGCGTTTTACTTTCGTTTTTCCTCCTGTCACACTAACATACTGTAATTAAAACACGCACATCACGTGGTTAATTATACACTACCGGAATTCATAATAAAATAAAATAAAATAAATATGATATCGAGAGAATAGTCATAGGACTGTATGCTTGTACACTACACAAATATATATATTTTTTTATTAATTTATTTTTTATTTTTTTCCATTACAGGTAAGCTCCTGTGATTGAATTAGTGGTGTTTGTGAGTAAATTTATGTTTTCACACATTGCGCTTTATATTTATTTCATTTTGTTTTTAAATGGCGATTTTATTTGCGATTTTTTTTAAATTATATATTAACACTTGTTGCGGTTTTTTTTGTATTTATTTAATTAATTGCTCGATAATCAAGGTGATTGTGTTAAAATGAACAATGTTGATTGTTGTATTTCGGAGGCGACTTTCACGCCGATTTCCCACATTCTTGACGCTCCAAAGAAACTAAAACCAAAACCGTTTTTTTGTAGGTATATATATATATATATATATATATATATATTTATAAATATACATTTAAAGCGGTTCGTTTCGTTTCGGATAAAAGCGAAAGTGACGTGGACAGAGAAAACGATCGAACCGGTCTATGAAGAGATCCGCTCTTGCGTCAAATTACCTTCTTGAGCACGGACGGATATTCCCCGGAAATATTTAAAATTATCCCCCTTTTTTAATAATAAATCAATACCCGTAAGATGATCCAAGCAATAAAAATAATCATCGTGGAGTTTTTTTTTTCAATACTATAATTATTCCAGCACGTGTTTCTCACACCAGTCGATAGTAATTTTATAATAATTATTCATTCGCAAGTAAATCGTCATTATTGCTATTTTATATTTCTGATCCGAAAATAAATAATCGGCAGATGGGCTTATTAATTTGTTTCGCTTTAATTTTGTTTTTTTTTTTTTTTGATTTTGTTGTGATTACTTTAAATTTGATTTTGTTTTAATTTATCGCCGTATACAAAACTCATGAAATTAATTTTAATCAAGTCTTAATGTCAAGCGACAGACTAACTTACCGCAAACTACTTTGATTGGTGATATTTAAATATACATTTTTTAGTCATTAAAATATATAGGGTCTGAGAATATTTTAGAGGGTGGTAGGGTAAAAAATATTTTTTTTAAATATATTATTATTCTTTTTGAAAAAAATCAAAATATGTTTGTATTTAACAAACACAATACTCAGGCGACAATCACCACTGAGTACTTAAAAGAAACAGCTGTTTCCAAGATGGTGGCCCAAACACGACTCTGGAAAAGCTCTATATATATATATATATATATATATATATATATATATATATATATATATATATATACATATATTTAATCAAATATGATTTTAAATTAATGGTATATAGTTTACAAATAAATAGTTTAGGATAATAAGGAGTAGATGATGATAAAACCTAGCCTTAAATGTTTCTGAGTTAATAGTAATTTTGAATTTTATGTTTTTAATATATAATATATATATATATATATATATATAAAATTCTTCTATGGTAAGTACCAATTTATATCGCAATTTTATGTTACTTTAGCAACTTTGTTAGTTCGGCTCTATACACATTATAAACATAAATAGTAATGTAATAACGCTTCTTAAGATTCTTCAATAACCTTCTCTTAAAGTATTTATATACAAATTATTGAGTGTGTTACAGTGAGCCGAATGATTATATTCGGCCACATTTACTCTACAAATTAATTAAATGAAGTGTAGGTGATTTACACAATAACGTATGTATTATTTTAATGCAAGCGTCTGGTATAGCTGGAGCTTGGGTTACAATTAGTGTGTATTTAATTGTGATTTTTTGCAGATAAGTATTAGTGTTAATAAGCCATTGATTTGATAGTAGCAAGGAGTGCACAGCCCTGTTTGGAAAGTGGGTCTCCTTGGTATATTTGGCAATGACCATGGCTACACACATTATATTATTTGCCGAGGTGTGTTCACTTCTCTTCATACAAACACTCTCATTTATAATGTATAACTGACCAGCCACTTTCACTTCCATACTTCCTTAGGGTCTTACAACGCCGCTTCGATATTCAATATATACATACATATATATATATATATATATATATATATATATATATATATATATATATATATATATATATATACATATATATATATATATATAAATTTCGTGAAATATTAGCAGACCATACAACTGGATGTATAAATATCAAGATGTAGGACTAAGTAGATGAGTCTGACCGACATACCAGCTTCATAAATAAAGGGATAATGCGCAAATCCAGCTGGGAGATCGGGAATAATATTTATAAAATCCCAATTAATCGTCTTGATCCAGGTTTACTCTGATTTCTGATCAAAATGTATAATATCCTAAATAAAGGAAATACCTCAATACGTCAACATTTAATACGTCATATATGATTTGAAAAAAAATAGTATCATGTTAAAAATTATTACGTTAGGTTTCATTCTATTTGAAAAAACATCATCTACTCTAAAAAAAAATATACAATATTAATATAAAGATTGACAAGTGACAAATAAATAATACGAGTTGTCTCCCATGTCTTTATTATATATATATATATATATATATATATATATATATATATATATATATATATATATATATATATATATATATATATATATGCCATTTTTATTTCGGTTTAATATTGAATGACAGCCGCTTATTATTATTAGCTGAAAGCAATGTGATTGCCACTAATAGGAGAGCTAATAGAAAGTAAGATTAAAAAAATATGTTTCTATGAAAAACCAAATAGTTTATAAGCGCCGGTGATTACCACCAATCAGAGCCGTTTGCGGTAATTTATTTCACTCGGCGAAAAATTCCGTAGATTTTACATATTCATACTAAAATTAAATAAAAGTGTGCAAGCATGTATTATTAATTAATTTCAATGTCCATCACGTGGTGGAATTCCATATTAACAATTCGTTGTTATTATTTATTAATCTTCAAATTTGTAAATGGGTTTTTATTTTTACCCCCATTCTTTCTATAATTTAATAATATTATTCAAGTCAAATTTAAATAAAACATTCTCATGTTAGTTATAGGTAAAAAGATGTAAACACTCTGTACACCTAAGTCTATTTCCAAAGATGTATTGTTCTATCAATCAATGTAAAAACTTATGCATAAGTTAGAAATTGTAATAATAATATTAACAATATTAAATAATATATTTTCAGTTAGTTCTTGTATTTACGATTAGAAACATGACGCCATACAAAATATCGTTTTTTAATCGATCAACTTTGGTTTCTGGTTGGCGATTGCGTGAAACTAATTGTTTTATCATCAGAAGCGTCCATAATATATACATATATGTATTTAATGGATATTTTATTTTAAATTCCAAATAATATGAGAAGCTTTCTTCGTCCTTGAATATTTTGCACGTGTGTGTGATTTATTTCGATGATAATTTCGAACGTGAAACGAATAAAATGTGTATATTGTTCCGGAGTGTTGGCGCAGAAGAAAGTGAAATTTGGGTGTCGAGTTCACCTGGCAAATTAATAATCGTGTAAGAGCCACTCTTACTTCCACTGTTTCTCAAACTGTATCAAATTATTATTAAATAATCCTAAATAAGTCTCCATATGTGTATTATAAGACCAGCCATAATATGCGTAAGACAATGAACATGAACTAATATGTTTTTCTTATGTGTGTAGATCCAATTTCAAACATAACACATGCCTATTATGTCAGAATACTCAATTAATTTACGATATAAACTACTAAATACTGTGGTCATGGGTTCAAATCCCGCTCAAAAAAGTAAAAAAAAATAGGAGATCTATATTAATATTAATAAAATCCCGATCGACCGTCTTAATCCAGGTTTACGCTGATTTTCTGTATCCAATATAAAATATAGAATGAATTACTCGATTGTTTCGAAACTGACAATTTCAATATACGCCCCTATTCCATACATGTGAATATTCAGTACCTAATTATTAATATTCCAGTATGGTTAAATTCTTTTATATTTTTATCACTTTTAGTTATTTAAGGCACGTGGCTACAAATACTGTGGTCATGGGTTCAAATCCCATTCAAGTTAAAAATAGGAGATCTATAATCATTTTAATAATATCCCGATTGATCGTCTTGATCCAGGTTTACGCTGATTTTCTGTACTGTAAGGTAAATTTGTAAGTTTACAAGACAATGTAAAATGAATTAATCGATTGTTTTGAAACTCACATTTTCACTATTCCATGCATCCCAATTGAAAAGCTTATGAAATTGATTAAAAAAACGTACATACTCTTGAATAAAAATCTAATTATGAAACTTCAGTGCCTAATTATTAAAAAATATTAATATTCCAGTATGGTTAAATTGTTTTCTATTTTATTAGTATTTTAATCAATTGAAAAATAAAAATATTTGATCGATTTGGAGATCGGGAATAATATTAATAAAATCCCTATCGATCATCTTGATCCTTGTTTACTTTGATTTCCTGTATTGCAAGGTAAATACTATTAAGTCGGTGACCTAAGTAACTGATAAACAATCGTGTTATCTTGCTTTTCTTAATGATTATTATTATTTATCAAAAAGATAGTTACCTAGAAAATGGCTCAAGAATCACTGCATAAACTAAGGTTTAAAATATAAAAAAATATATCTAACCAAATTATGTCTAATTGTTATAAACATTTTAAAATTCAATTTGTTATAAACATATTAATTTTAATACAAATATTTTGAAAATCTCTTGTAGTGATTTACATTAAAATGCAGTTAATTCCCGCGAACGAAAATGAAAGTTTCTCTTGTTCCGCAGTGAACGATTTTCTAGTACCGAAATTCGTTGACCGTTACTAAATAATTATATTTTAAATAAAAATAATAATCAAGGTATTTGATAATCGGCAGGAAGACACACGAACAATAATTATATTTTTTTTTTTTTCATTGATGAATATGCAAAAGTGTCGTGTTAATTTCTTCATCGGATAACGTTCAATTCAATTCTAATATGATCAATGCAATTTACATAATCTGTTCGCTTTACGACGAGCGATGTGTTTAATTTTAATTGGTTTAAACCGAAAAATATACACTTTTAAGGTTTCATATTCAGGTGCTGAAATGTCATATTTCTTTGGCGGCTCTTCAAACCATTAACTAGTATAATTTATTTAAAAAAATGGTATGTTAATTAGTTTTGTAGTAGTTATTTATTATTGTTTTCACTCTCTCACTCTCTGATATCAAATATTAAAAAAAACAATATCAGATTGTATTTATAACATTTGTTTTTTTTTCAATATCAATAAGCAAATTCACTTCTGAGTGAGTTTTAAGTCTGTTTATCTAAAGGTTGATGGAAAAGTATATATCTAAATTATTGGTTTATAGAATACGCATTTTTTAAATCAACCTTTAAGTAAAATAATACTTTTTATATTGGGTTATATTTGCTTATTTTCTTATCTCTATTCCCGTTGCATATTAAATTAGAAACTAGTTCCCGTATTATTACAAAATCATATTCTATTGTATACTTTTTTTCCAATATAATCCACCCTCGGTGTAAAATTTAACAATTTTAATAAATATTGATTTCATTTATTTAAAAACGTGATATAATAACTTCATCACATTTGTCTTTATAATGTGAATTTAATTGAACAGTAGCACAAAAACATATCTCAAAAAAAAATGTTAGTTAGAGTTAAATATATAGTTGTACTCTTAATAATATATTATAATAAATGCTAATAATATTAAATGAAAGACAATCCTATATGTTGGTATTAAAATATACGATATTATATTACAAAGAAGAAAAACTAAAATTTCAAGTTGACAAATATTTATTTTATTCACATCAGACACAATCAATTTTAACAGAGCAATACAATAAAATTATTATCTTGTAAATATGTAATATGAAATTAAACAATAAATAAACGCTAATTTGTTAAAAGTTGCTTTATACATTTTTGTGTTAATAATTTAATTATTTAACCGTATATCGAAATGTCGTATAAAGGGTGTTGGACAAAATGGACACGCATCTTATGCACGCTAAATAAACTTGACCGAGTTAACTTTTAACCATCGCGTGACAATATTAACAATATTCACACAGTAATTTGTCTGATATTAATATCACCAAGAAAACACCATAAACCCCATGGCACACTTCTTACTGCATTATACTATTATTTATGTGTTTTGTAATAATTGTATGAAATATATTTATTAGTAGACGAGGAGTGGTTCAAATTTAGACGGCAACACAGTTTTACGCAAGCAACCGCGTGATTTCCAAAAATAAACCATAAGTTTTCTATAAACATGTGTGCATGTCCAAGGGTGACCATAAAGTTAGTCATCGTAAAGATCTCGTCAATGGTCAATTGATTCGGACGTGATCATTCTCAAATACATTTCACTAAACAAAAGTCAAACCAATATGGACAATTTATTACAACGATGCTTCTACGCTTCAATATAATAAAAAAATATTAACGAGAAATATACACGAGCTTAATGCATTGAATTTCTTTATTTCCTTGAAATATAATGATGATTTTTTCCCATACATAATATAAACAGTATCCTCTATTATAGTATTATATAAAATAATGTAAAGTAAAGGAGTTAATCGCTCAAGGTCGCTCGTATACAAATCGGTAGCAGAATTGGTGGAAAGGAGAACACCCAGGAGCGCAAATTCATTGCCAAGTCGTTAAATTTAAATTAAATATTATAAAAAAATACATACAAGATAATATTCAAGCACTTAATAGACCAACTAACTAAAGTTATCATATTGAAAATTGTGGCTCGTTTCTATTTTTTTACAGTAACCTTAAAATTAAGAATGTTAAGTGCAAATTCAATTAATACTGTCTCCGTAAATCTGTTATTTGTTTTATCGAAATTTTTATTACCCCCCAAAAACGTAATTTTTACTCCATTGGGGTAATTTAACCCGACTGCTGCTCTATTGAATTTAAAAAAATATATTTAGGATGAGAATACTACAAAAAATATCAAAAAGAGTCAAAAAATGCATTTTTTTATTGTTTTTTAATAATAATTTTAAGATTATCCTGTTATTTTATTGCCTTCTATCAGTTGATGCTTAATCTCATCCAAAAAAATTATAATAAATTATTCAAAAATTACCCTTTTTCTTGGTTATTAAATATGGTTGATTTAAATTATTTTTTTCTTATAATCAAATTATTTAAAAAAAAAAACTAAATTTTTATTGTCTCAATTTTTTTTTATTGAATGCGTGATTTTCACAATCCTGTGAAATAATATATAAATTATAAAATAAAAATTTAACGCATCTTTTTGATCAAATTCTCTCGTTGATAAATCTCCAAAACACCTTAACAACGATTACCCTTATTATTTTACAATTACCATAGATTAAAATATTCGTATAGATTAATATAATTTAGAGTTGAGTTTTGAAGGGGGTTCAATTTAATTTTTTAATAATTGAGAATTGTTATTTCAAATTAATAATAAACGATGGTCACTCGACCTTTTCGCTTTTTGGCAAGGTTTCGTCTAGTGTGTGCGTATTTAAGAGAATGTATGCAACGCTTTGTTAAAAATATAAATATACACACAAAGCACAGTTTTTCATAACTTTATTTGATAGTTATAATAACTTGAAATTGTTTGGCAGATTATTATAAACAAGAATGCTTTTTTAACTGCCGTATTTGCTTCACTTCAAACAACCACTCTGGATATATTTCATCGCTTCGGATTGATTTATTCAAGTTAAATAAACCGGCAGTCATTTAAAATTAAGTCAATGTTTTTAAAAATAATAATCAAATCCATTTTCATTCGTAATGTTTATCTTATATCAAAATTTAATTAAATAACTAAACTTGTCTCTCAAATGTATATTATTACATTTTACAATATAACTCAATATATCATTTTTATCTCTTTTTTGTACAGTACATTTAATTGATTTATATACCCAAAAGCTAGTTTACTCAATAACAGCCATGATTGGTCACACCGCAAGATAATAATATAATTTTATTTTACTATTTAAAAAAAATGTAACCTTTATTTATTATGTTTATAAAGCAAATTTTGTGTGTGAAGTCCGATAAAGATTACTACGATAAAATATAAAACTCAAAATATTAATCCATCTATAAATGCTAATGGGGTGAATAGAGACATTGTTGAGTATGTTCCATATTTTTTATTAATTTAATATTAAAATACAACTCAAAAACGTCTCTATTCACCCCGTTCATAATTATGAATATACATGTAACCGATCACAACAGTTTGGAGTATTTTAGATGAGCCCCTGTGCGTGTCTGGAGTTTGACATTTACTCTACACACATAAGAAACAAAGAGTAGATACTCAAAATGTGTCTTCAATATTCATCTCAAATATTATGCGTGTTTTTTTTATTAATTTATGATGATGGGGTGATTAGAGACATTGTTTAATTTACAATAATAAATACAAACAAAGCGTTGACTGAAATACGTTTAAATAAAATAAATATCTATTCGAGATATAAATGTATATAAATATTATTATTATAACTGTTGCAATATATTAAAATAGTCTCGTTTGGCTCGTAGTCAATATTATTTGGTCTGGGAATGTATTTTTCGCTTGTCTCTTTCCATTATGTGTTTTTAATGCGTGTCTTTTTGACATTTCAGTTTTTCTCGGCAAATTAAATATTTTATAGGTTTTTATTTAAAAAAATACTTCTTTTGGGGGTGTATTTAAAAATTGTATTGTTAAAAACTCCATAAAGTATGATTTTATATTATTTTGAAAGATATTTCGCTCTTCCTGTGGCAGACGTGCCAAAAACTTACAACCGGGAAGCTCGTACACTCATCCCATAAATATATTTATATTTTTTTTAATTTAATATGTATTTGTGTAAAATAATGCAATATGAATTCAGGAACCTCTTATAACGATATAATAATAATGATAATAATTAGTTCCTGAATCTTGCTAAAATGTGTTCATTTTTTTATTTAGGTAAAGTCACTTTAAAGTTATTAAATAATTTAAAGCGTGGGAACACCTTATTTAAAAAAGCTTGCTTTTCATGTAGACTGTTGAACTTTTTAATTTTAAAATAGCAATATAATAATAATTTACAGTATATCTATAAGAATCAGAGGCGAATTACTATCTATAAGAATCAGAGGAAAATTGTCGAAGATCGATTAATATGAAAACTCTTAAAGCTCGGCCAAACTTAACGCGAAATCTGATTGCGGCGAACTATTAACGAGTGTAAATGTATTAAACACATTTTATATGAATATACGTTCTGTTAAATTTATTATTTAGGACATTAACGACCGTATTCAATATAATAGTGTAATGAGAGTGTGTCAGGAACTATAATAATATAATACGGATGCCGCTAAAACAGTTGGATTAGTTATAAACGTAGGAAAAACTCAGTATATGCGTGTGACATCCAACTCGGAATTGGTAGCACATCGTAGCCTGAAGGTAGACAATGACCACTTTCAGCAGGTTGACTCTTTTGTATATTTGGGAGCAGTGGTCACTAAGGAGGCTGGAAATAACCAGGACATCAACTATCACCTGCAAAGTGCTAATAGGGCGTATTTCGGCTTAGTACGCTTGCTCAGATCAAGATATCTAAGTAGAAGTACCAAGGTAGAATTATACAAAATGCTAATTAGGCTAGTACTAACCTACGGTGCAGAAACATGGGTTATTACCAAACTGAAGAGGATAGGCTACTTAGGTTCGAGCGGAAGATTCTTAGGAGGATCTTGGGTCCTGTTCAGGAGGCACCGGGACTATTTAGAATTAGACGGAACGATGAGATTTACTCATTATATAAGAGCGTGAACGTAGTGCAGTTTATTAGGGCTTTAACATTAGGTTGGGTTAAAGAGCAGGAGGGATAGTATCGGAAATACTATCCAGCAAGCCTGTGGGTAAGAGAAGACAGGGTAGACCTAGGTTAAGATAAGGTGGTTAGGAGTTTAGGAATTAATAACTGGAGGATGCTGGTGCGGGAAGCCTTAGTTCATCACTGAACTGGAGTGCTTATGATGATGGTATTGGTGTACACCAGCTCTATTCGTATACCGCACCGCACGCACTATTTTATGAAACACGACGAAAAACTCTAATGTGTTAAGTTAAAAACATCTGAATCCAATTTTTTTAAATGTGTGAAAATAAAGTGCCGACGAACACAGATGTCGTTTATTTATTTATTTATTTCAGAGCATAGTGTACAAGTAGCCCCTGAAATCTTGTGATCAAGACGCGCGTTTGTTTGCGCATGAGCAATCAATCACTACAGAATTAAACTGTACAATCCGGGTGGGAAAATACCCGCGATTCGATCGATCGGGGTGTCTCGATGAATCGGGGATAGAAAGCGGTGAAAGTTATCATCACGAATAATAATATGATATTGTATGTATTCGGACAATGAGTCGTTCAATTTAGACACGAACTATAAACTCCACATCGATATAAATCATCCTTTATAATTTGTAAGCATTCGTTACAAAGCTTAGTTATCATGAAAATAATAAACGATGATTTTTTTTGTAAATAAAAGAAGCCCCGAATTGTGTGTTTCCAAATATGCAAAACTGGAATAACAATTAGTCTATCGAAATTGTAAACCGGATTATTAATTAGTATTGTTCGCAAGACATTATATAATATTATATTTTTACAAATAATATATACAATTTTATGTCAAATTAACTAATAAAAAATGCGGGAATAGTGTCTCTATTCACCCCATTATCATCATGATATTACACTTTATAATTATTTTAAATTATGATTGATGAATATTCGATATAAAAAATATGAAACCTATGCATTTTTGTTTACATAAAACAGTGCAGATAATTTATTTGTTATTAGAGATGAAATTTGGATGTATTTTGATATTATTTAACTAAATGTCTCTATTCACCCCATCACACACACACAAAAATTGAGAAGAATATTGGAGACACATTTTGAGTATCTATCTTGAGTAAATGTCAAACTTTTTGGTTGTATTCTAATTCACTCCATCCGCATTGATGAATGGAAAAAAGCACACACAAAATTTTTAAGTATTTACTCTTTGTTTCTTATGTGTTTAGAGTAAATGTCAAACTTTAGACAGGCGCACGCAGAAGTGAATTAAAATACTCAAAACGGCTGTGATTGGTGATACGATTTTTAAAACACGTTTAATAATTATGAGTAGCGTGAATAGAGACGTTATGAATGTGGAATAAAAGACTCAATAATGTCTCTATTCACCCCCAAAACTACACACAACAATCCAGAAGAATATTTAAGACACATTTTGAATGTATACTCTTTGTGTGTAGAGCAAATGTCAATCAAACGGCTATGATTAGTGTTATCGTTACATACAACATGTTTTTAATTGAAATTTAAATATTTTGAAGGCTGTCGTGTGATGGCAATACTATCACATAACAAAATAATTAATTAATGAAAAAATATTTTTATTTATTAATGTAAAAAGCACCCATCCACACGACAATGCTTGAGGGTGTTGATATTGGAGAGGAAATGTCAAAATTTGGACTTGTATTTATTATGTGATATTAAAGTTTTCCGGTTTTGCCTCTGTATTCTGTTTCTACGAAGCGAGGAATTTTATTTGTCGTGTTTTCGGTATGCATTGACAATATTGAGTGGCACATGGCAACATTGGCTTAAAGCCAGGGTCACGAGGAACGGTCTGCTTGTCTTCTCAGACCTCATCTACTCGTGACTAATTCATTTATTCACTATTTTTACCATCTGAGAATGAATTCCATAATCACACTACTGATCGGATTGCGAGGCTCATGAATGAACGAGTTACTTATCAACATATGAAGATGGTGGACCAAGCAGATGAGTTTGACTGACTGTAATCAAGGTGATTGACAATGTTTAACAACAACAGTAAAGTACATCTCTATCATTAAGCGCGCTTAAATAATTAGTAATATCTCACTCAGACTCGTCTACTTGGTCCGCCATCTTGATATTTATACATCCAGTTGTATGGCCTGCAAATATCGAATAAAATTACTGTGAGCTACTCTCATATAAGGGAAAATAAACCTTATTTACTATGACTATTCATTGTACATTTACTTTGGATTATTGCTGTTTAATCACTTTTTACTAATATTCAGTGTAAATAATCATAAATATTGCTTGTGATGTGCAGAACTAGGGGTTGGAAGTGCAAATACCGGTTAATATATAAAAATGTAAAAAATTAAATAATTTAGTTGTACCTACGTGCGTGAATTTAACAATTAAAAACCGTTACCGACAATCATAATGCCAGACAAATTAATCTATAAATATTAAGATGGCGGACCAAGCAGGCGAATATCTCACTGAGACTCATCTACTTGGTCCGCCATCTTGATATTTATACATCCAGTTGTATAGCCTGCTAATATGTCGGTGGTATATATTTTATTACTCATATATTCGAGTAGGAAAACCGCATTTAACACCGCCTAAAGTACATCTATAATGCATTGATTGCTTAAGGTGAGGGAAAATAGACCTTATTTACTTTGATAATGCGACTATATTTAGCTATGATTGCTTATCAACAATCATATAATCCAAGAAGCTTATATTTGTTCTGAATTGTTGTTGTTTAAACACCTTTAATCACATTTATTGTGAATAATTGATATAATATATTAAAGAATGTAATTTATGACCGTTCTAATATAATCTAAGAATTGAAACGTTACCGACAATAAGAATGCCAGACAAATGAATCTATAAATATCAAGATGGCGGACCAAGCAGGCGAGTCTGAGTGAGCGAATTAGTGTTGCCTCAGTATATGTATTATAATCGGTGGTATCAATTGAACACAAAAACGCTATTAATTGCCATATATTCGCTGCATATCTAGTCTCAAGTAGTCGCATATGCATAAGCGTGTTACCGCCGATAAGAATGCCGAACAAATGAATGTATAAATATGAAGATGGCGGACCAAGCAGATGAGACAATTAGTGTTTCTAGATATTTTTCACATCAACCATTGAAGAGATAATGTATTTAATTGAAGTTGAAATATTTGAAGGGATGTATAGGCATATTACAAATAATGTAATATCAAGTGGTTTTAAATAAATTCTATATAAGAGGGTAATAAGAGTGTATTTTAAGTATTGGTGTTCACGCATACGTATCACACGCACACACTCTTTTTATACTATTATATTGAATACGAGCCAAAGTCTTAGATACTGCTGTTTTTCTTATTGCACCAAAAAGCCGCCATATTATAAGTATTAATTCGGGTGTTGCTGTAAACATTTCCGTGGGCTATGGCTTCGACAGCTCTATATGATTATTTTTCTATAAATAAACTAATCCCCATATAACGAACTTGGAACGGATGATGTTCATTAAGCTTGGGATTCCTAGGCGTGCGTCGCCGTAAACTTACACCGTAAAGACGGTAATAGAGTTACTTAGCTACACTTTTAATCGGTTTTTTGTTAATTAGTGCCTCGTCATTAACTAACTAAATGTAGTTAAGTAACTGTACTATCGTATTTACGGTGACGTATACCTAGGAATCCATTACTTTATTTCTCTGGCATACGTCACAAAAGTCTCCCTTAAGCTTGTGATTCCTAGGCGTGCGTCGCCGTAAACGCACACCGTAAATACGGTAATAGAGTTGGTTCGTTGTACTTTTGATCGGTTTTTTGTTAATTAGTGCCTCGCCTGAGGCTAAGACGAGGCATTAACTAACAAAAAACCGATCATAAGTGTAGCTAACTAACTCTACTATCGTATTTACGGTGACGTATACCTAGGAATCCATTACTTTATTTTTCTGGCATACGTCACAAAAGTCTCCCTTAAGCTTGTGATTCCTAGGCGTGCGTCGCCGTAAACGCACACCGTAAATACGGTAATAGAGTTGGTTCGTTGTACTTTTGATCGGTTTTTTGTTAATTAGTGCCTCGCCTGAGGCTCAGACGAGGCATTAACTAACAAAAAAACGATCATAAGTGTAGCTAACTAACTCTACTATCGTATTTACGGTAACTTATGCTTGGGAATCCATTACTTTACTTCTCTGGCATACGTCACAATAGTCTGCCTTAAGCTTGGGATTCCTAGGCGTGCGTCGCCGTAAACGTACACCGTAAAGACGGTAATAGAGTTGTTTTGTTGTACTTTTGATCGTTTTTTTGTTAATTAGTGCCTCGCCACTAACTAAGTGTAGCTAAGTAACTGTACTATCGTATTTACGGTAACGTATGCTTGGGAATCCATTACTTTACTTCTCTGGCATACGTCACAATAGTCTGCCTTAAGCTTGGTATTCCTAGGCGTGCGTCGCCGTAAACGTACACCGTAAAGACGGTAATAGAGTTGGTTTGTTGTACTTTTGATCGTTTTTTTGTTAATTAGTGCCTCGCTATTAACTAAGTGTACCTAAGTAACTGTACTATCGTATTTACGGTGACGTATGCCTGGGAATCTCTATTGTGTATGTATACGGCAAGTGGCTGTGATTGTGCACGGTTTATGATTAGTATTAGAAGAGCTAGGCTAGATATTGTGGTGGTCATTGGCTTGAAACGCATCTGCCACATACAATAATAGATTGGACCGAGAAAGACACCAATACAAAATGCCGACTTGCTTGGCATGCAGCCCGTTCTTCCGACACTGTTTGTTCCCTCTTACTCTTAAACAACTCCAATTGTCAATTTTAACATCTCTAATTATCAAATATTAACCCTCATATTCATAATCGGTATTTGTCCTCAACGAAACAAACGATTTGAACTCCCCAACCTTCGAGAATTTCCATTAAACAAAGACATGCCAAGAATACTTTAAAAACGTGGTGGACAAAGATGATTTATCAGCAAATTAGTATTGTTTATCTGTCCATTGTCGATATTTCTAATAACATTCAATTAATATGGTAAAGTGCGTCATCGGGGGATAAAAAGCGTGGCTACAAATACTGTAATCATGGGTTCAAATCCCACTCAAGTCAAGACTTTTTAAATTGATTTGAACGGTTATTACCGATCGATCGTCTTGATCCAGGTTTACTCTGATTTCTTGTAATAGTTTTGATCACCGACAGACAATTAATTTAACACATTATTGTGTATAAAATAAACGCTCCTCGGGCGTAAATAAATAAATAAATGTCACTATGAAATATTTAATCGCTCTCGAGTGTCGGATTTTAGGGACTACAGTGTTGCAGGTAGCCACAGCCCGCACATGTGTGAAGTATATGTATTAGTGCCGGTCACGTTCCAATGTATGAAAACGATACGCATGACAATTCTATAGAGATAATCAGAGGCGCCTGTTGGTGTATAAACCTCCCCCCACGCCATTGCTAATATCGTAAAGAATAACAATATTTATAATTTAAAAAACAGACCACAATAAAGGATTTTTTCCTTTTTATAATATTTAAAAAATTGATAATCTGACAGTTGGCGGTTTCATATGCATCGGATTATTGAGACTACACTGTATTAGGATATTTTAATTGAAATTTTATTATATTTATACATAATTAAAATCAGATCTCAGACAAGATAAAAAAATCCAACTTATATACCAATAAATAAACGATTAATCTACTTTACACTTAGGTAAAAATATTTATATACTCTGTACACCTAAGACTATTTCCAAAGATGTATTGTTCAATCAATCATTGTAAAACTTTTACATAATAAAGAAATTGTAATAAATAATCTTTATAATTCAGAGTAAATAATTATACAATATTGAATAACAGTAGCTTATTATTATTAGAGGAAACAAATATGCTTGCCACAAACAGGTGACTTCAATAGTGTCAATGTTTATTCTTAAATAAAACAGGTGATTTGTGGGAGCAATTTTGTATCAAACAATGCTCCAGTATATATTCTAAATACTAACTTAATAATCCTATTTAGTTTTGATTGTAGTCATCAGATAATAATGTCATGTTTACATACAATCAGAGTTATGATATGTACCAGTGATAACTTAGTCACTGTATAAAGTTCAAAGTGTGTCGGTATCGTTGTAACAAACAAGCGATGAGATATTCAATGGATTGATTGTTTGCTTTCAGGGAAATCGAGCAATAGTAAAGATGGCGATGACAAAAAGGATGAGAATGAACTGTGGTCCAATGTGGAAGCACAAGCGGCGTTCCTCGGACCGAACCTATGGGACAAGACCCTGCCCTATGAAGCCGATCTCAAGGTACAAGAAGTCAGTAACCAACAGATAAACTACATCATCTTTTATCTCTTTGGCTTGCTGCGTGATATGTTACACCGCCCCCAATATTAATGTTATCATTATTATTTGTCTTAATGTGTCTTGTGTTTTTGTTTTTATTTTTTTGTTGTTTTCAACTTATGGCACATTAATTGCAACCGAACACAGTGAATTCTCAAATAGAGTAGTTTGTTTAGTATAGCACAAGTTAATATTTTTAAATAGATACATTCGATACTAATAATTGGTAGTGTAGTAATTTTTTTAATACATAAGAAAGAGAAGATATAATGATTTGTTCATTGTTATGTTGTTGTGATGACTATGTCGTTCTACATTCTCAATTCATTACCTCTTGTTAAATTAAATTGGTCTTGAATGGATGAATTTATGTGTTGTGTTCGAATCAGTGTTGAGATTTTTGGATTTTATACATTGTGGCTTTTGGAAAAAAAATGAGTGCTAACATTAACGCTGCTTCCTTTGACCAAAGATGATTTGTGTAGTTGTCATTCTGTTTGTGTCTACTTGCTAATTTTTTTTTATATTTATATATTATTAATAATTCTAAAAGAGTGTAGATTTTTTTTGCATGGACTTAATGAATCAATCTTGGGTGTAAATTTTGAATAAATAGGGTATTCATGAATTCTTAATTGAAAGCTTCTTCTGTTCTCGACTATATTTATAGTAAGTTTTGCTATAGAAATATTCATTTAACTCCAATCTAAGAATTCTAATCATCTTTTTTATTTTAAAGGAACCCAACAGATTCATTTATGCTGGAAAGTTATCCACATGAAATGCAATATGTCTAAGGGTAAAAAAAAAACATTTAAAATGGAAAAAATAATCACCTTTTCAATTATGTGTTTTTTTATAATCTGTTCGCAGTTTGTGAATGATTTCAGAAATGTCTGTCTTATAATACATCAGCAAAATGTGTTCAATCCGATATTAAATCATATTTTATACTGATTAATCTCAAGTTCAAGTCAATTGAGATGAACAATGGTGTAGTTTATTTGGGCTCAATCAATATTTTTAAATGTTTAATTACTATACATTTTCAAAATGATTGATCGCTCAGATAAATGTTAACTAAGTTTTATGAAATTAGATATTTTTTGGAAATTTTGCACATTAGACTTGTTGCTAAAAATAATTATTACATGTTTTAAACATGCATTAATGGAACGTGTCGATTTTGATTTCAGTATGTGGACTTGGATGAGTTTCTTTCTGAGAATGGAATGCCCGGAGAAGGACTTGCAGCCAGTCACTTGGCGACAACGGGATTCGGGCATTCGGCAGGTCTATCGATGAGTGGGATTGTGTCACAAGTAACTAAAAGAGAGCGATCACCCTCACCCTCAGAATGTATGAGCCCAGACACAATAAATCCCCCACTCAGTCCAGCAGATTCCAGTGAGTTTTACATATAAAAAAATAATAATCTTCCATGAGATTTCTGAATATTCTAATACAGACCAAAAATTCAAACTCTAACAAAGACACAATTGTATTAAGATATTGTTTTGGTTTATTATTGTACTCAGAATATCGCGGTTCGCCAAGCGTTCTTATGTTAATATGATACCTGAAAAATTTCAGCATTTTCAATGGCATCTTCTGGAAGGGATTTTGATCCTCGAACCAGGGCATTCAGTGACGAAGAGCTGAAACCACAACCCATGGTGAAAAAGTCTAGGAAACAGGTGAATATTCAGCATACATAAATCTTAACTATAATAAAACTAACAGTAACGGCTGAAGTGATCACTTATTTTTAAATTTTGCGATATGCTTCTGCTACACCGTTTTTTATATTTTCCAGCATTTTCCTTTTGCGTTTGTACACAAATGCGTTTATGTTTTATTTGTAAAGTTAATTTTTTTTTTAAATATTAACAATGTAAATAAGTAGTAATATTAGTTACAATGCCATAATATCATGAATTCTCCTATAAAAATATTTTGTCTAGTTTGTGCCCGAGGACCTGAAAGATGACAAATATTGGGCACGCAGACGAAAGAACAACATGGCGGCAAAACGCTCCAGAGACGCTCGCCGGATGAAGGAGAACCAAATTGCCCTACGAGCCGGTTACCTTGAGAAAGAAGTATGATCAATATTTAGTAAATAGGGAATACTATCATTATATCACCAAACTATAAAGTTTGGCTTGTAAATAAATATTTACATTATTATTTATAATTTCAAACAATTCCATTAAAATATTTTCAATGTATACTTTTCAGAATATGAACCTGCGTCATGAGGTAGAATGCCTTAAGAAGGAGAATCTCACATTGAGAGAGAGGTTATCCAAATATACGGAACTCTAAGAGCAAATTTCTACTCACTCCAGACGATGTATAGAAAAATCAAGAAAATGGAACTTACTGCACGCCTCATACATCATCATACCATATGCATAGAAAGAAATATAATTCAAGATTATATATTTATAATAATTGTTAATCACACACAATAGAAGGAGACTGCTTTGTAATAATAACATAAATAAAGCGCGATAAACTGTGTTGATCATGTTGTGTACACAAAAATAGTACGTAGATGCTGTGCTCTGAAAAACTAAATTATAAATGCATCACATGTTAGAAAAATGCTGTGAAGAAACATCAATATTTTTGATCTTTTGTAGTGTATATATATAACTTTGTGAATTTGTACAATTATGTTATTGCCAACGACACATTTCACAATAGTAAATCGCCTATTTAATGTACATACAGTAATCTGATGACAGTTAAATATCACATTCGTTAGAGCCAATGAGTGAATGATATTTCGTTGTTCACAATCAATGACAATAAAATATGTTGCTTAGTTGTGTATTCTGTTGAGGGATATATCTTTATAAATATATATTGTATGCGAGTTATAGAAATATTTTTAAGTGATTTCAAATTGAAACTCGAATTAATATTGGCAAAAAAAAACGGATGGTGCTCGTAAATTCCATGATCAATCATCATCTGATCTTCCTACGAAACCAACATCGTTGGCAATGTTCAAGTCTAGCGCCATGATTTTATGTACCTGAATCGCATAAATAATTTAAGCATTCGTTCAAATCCCAAATTATATGATATTTATTTGATCCCCATATTAACATTTAAAGTCATCAGGTTACTAATAAATATAATTAAAAAGCAGCTCTCCTCACTCAGTAGTGTCCAGCGTTATAATTATCAACGTTTCAGAGTATCAAAGCTTCACGCTTGAATTGTGTACGAGGCTGCAAAACAACTGTTCTATTTTGACATGTTCCAACCGTTTGTAAACTTATGTGCCTAATTAAATCCGGATAATGTTATGAAAGACACACACATACTTTTTTGTCCGATAACAGAAATAATGCTTTAGAGCAAATTAGTGACTGGATTTATTCAAAGTGCAACGTTATCAGTTGTGATGAAATTACTTTTAAAATGACGGCTGTTCGACAACTATAATAGCAATGTCTTTCAAATTGTAAACGATACACACAACAAGCATATGTATGAGAAGTTAATTTAATAAATATACACGCAATTGATTCGGTTAGAATTCGAGGTAACGACAACACCTAGCGTGCGCGTAGTTAAAAATAGTTTAGTGTTGAATTGGTCAACAGCCGATCAGCCGAATCTACTGTATAATTTTTGTAGTTTATCTCGTAATAAAATCTATAGTCAGGCGCACACTATGTAAGCGAATTTGAATTTCGGCCGGTTGTAAGTTGAAAATTATATATTTTATATGTGTGCGTGTGTATGTGAAATATGATATACAATACAAAGTGTAATGTTTAGAAAGCTTGTGATTTAAGTGATAATAATGAAAAGTGTGATAGTTTGTTCAACATCAATCACCCCTCATACTTATCCTGCCCTCTTGACCCACCACATTCACTTCATCAGATACAAGGTTGGATATTTATTAGAAAACAAATTTTGACATCTACTCTGATACCCTGCCTAATGCATTTCTTGTGCGAGTTACGTGTAGAGAAGACAAAGGAAAGGATGAATCGTTCACTTTGTGGTGTTTCGTTACCAACTAATTGATGTCCTATAATAATTCCTCGTGGAGTTTCAACCGTGTTCCGAGTGCCGACGGATGTTATTCCAAACCGCAATGTGTATTAGATGCGCAGCTGTGATTGTCTATTGTACGCAACTGTACTCTTGATTAAAGAGTGAAAATTAAGCATTGAACTGGAGAGTTTGTGCAATTAAATATATTTAAAAAAAACATATATATATACATATATATTTATCGTAGCGCCTTAAGTTGTTGTTGTTATTGTTGTTGCATTACTTAAAGTTGTCGTGCGTCCGGACAGACATGTGCGGATATGTCGAATGTGAAATGAAATTCCATTTTAATATGTATATGTGTATTAGAAAGCACTTATTTTTGAACACAATATTTTAAAAGCATTAATATATAAACTCACAAACAATTTAAACACATCATCCACTGGACACTGTTGATCGAAGATTGATTTCCCCCTTTCTCATTACTAAATTCTTCAGCGCAATGAGTGTACTCTTTAGACTCTAAAATGTGGTGATTTAAGACTTAGATTTGTAATTAACGACATCCCGCCAATGTTGCTCTATTCTTTGTACAATAACTTTTGTGTATGAAAAAGAGTTTGGATCCCTCGATGATGAAAAATTTGTTACACGAACTTTCATATGTAATATTTATAAAAATTGTATATTTTCTATTTATTAGTTATCTTTTGATTTTTTTTTTATAATAAAACATATTGAAGAAAGTTATCATTATATAGTGCGTTACTATCACATAAATTTTGTTATGTATAATTGATATCATCTACATTATTATGCGATAGAATATTATATATATATATATATTATTATGACATGTAGAGAATAAAATATATATGAGATGTTACAAAATTTTTCATAGTTACCAATTTATATTATTAATATTAATATGATTAATAAAATGAATATTCCTTTGGAGTGCGGATGATTTGACTAATTCGATACTGGGCAGCTTATTGTAAATACATTTATATTATAATGTGAAATCTTTTCTTCAATAAATAAATTAAAAAAAGAAATAACAAAACAAGGAGATGTCGGAGAATCAATCCACTTTTGTATAGAGAACTCTTGAAGATGCGTTTATTCTTCGAAGAAAATTATAGTAACAATTACACAAATTTTTGAAGTTAGTGTTAACTAGTGTTATAAAATATTGTTGAACGACAGCACTTGTATTTGATGTATTTAGTAACATTAGATTTGTACAGATATTAAAATTAATAATAAAAAAAAATAACAAATTTTACAAATGAGAAATACTCGACCGTTTTATTTGCAAAACGGCATTTTTAATTTAAATCGGCAAATTCTGTTTAAGGTATTATAATTATTTGATTATTGAAAATTAATCTTTTCAACTCTACCGCAGCTCTTATTTAGTTGCATATTACAAGGAAGTTTGTGTGAAAAGATTTTTTATATATTATATTTATATCAGGGTAAAATTTGACTCGCTCCACAGAGCGATCAAAATTATTTGTTGGTCGATGAGTAATCTCAAATGTATATTTTTTAAAGAGAGTCTCAGTAAGACACGAGCTAATTATAAATCTTCTAACCTCAACACTGCTCACTGGTTTCATTATTTTGACTTTTATATTGAAAAAAGGCCGGGCAACCACAAAAAACATCTACGAACACGGTGTTTGATGTTTGATAAAACATATACAAAGTGAACAGAGTTTAATTTGAATTTCATTTTCACCTCTTCAAGTAAATTTCGGGCAGTAATTCTTAGGCAGACGCGGAAAATATTCCTTCGACTTTGTAGATTCAATAGGGATGCTTGTAGAGTGCTGTTACTAAAGTAGATTTTTGACAACTTACTCACAATTTAAGGTTCCTTTTTGCTTCTATTATTTGTGTGATTGTTTTATCTTTGAATCTGTCTAGTTTTGAGTATTTCTTTAGTGGCTTCAAATAGATTAAATAATATTAATCTCCGTAGTTGAATATTTATGGGTGTTTATAATAGCCACGCGACTTTCCTCCCATTCATACTTATTTTATTATAAATCTGTAAACTTAATATATAACATCGCCCGAGACGACATTTCAACTCTGGAACTTTTTCGATTTTTGTGTAGATTATAGACGTGGTATGGATTTGAAATTTGAATAGCTTTTAAATAGTTACATTATGTTAATACTTAGGTGTTATACATTTCTAAAGTTTTACGTTAGTTTTTCTATTATTATTATTATTGTATTTTTTTTTTGTATTAGTCGTTTTGAGAATTTGTAACCGTTTTACGCGAAAAGAATTTACTAAACAATATTAAATTTTAAAAATCCAAAAAAAAAAAATTATAAAAAAAACTATTTGAGAATTGTTGATGTTATGATAAATCTAATTTTTCTAAAATATCTCGACGATTAAATTTGTGCCTAAATCGAAGTCAAATACCAAAAAAAATAAACAATAAATACCCGTTGTTTTTCTGTCCGCTGGGTGTTTTTTTCCCCACAATGTGAAAAACATGTCAGTGTGCTGTTGTGAATCCCGCATATTTATAATAACGATAATAAATTAAAATATTCCATAGTGAAAAGACCTCAATTTTCATAAACGTCCCAAAACCCCATCCCGCTGACCTCTCAATGATAGTACGACTGAAATTATTAAGAAAATATCACAAACTCATCGATTTTTTGTAATGAAACAAACGTGTATATGAGAATAATAAGCAATAGCATATTGAAGTGTTTTTATTATATAAAAATGACATGTTACTTAACTACGAATGATTTATTTTGAGCAAACATATTTTAAGTATATTAATATCCACATATAAAATGTATATATTCACAAACACACACACACATACACCTACACTTTAATATTTATATGTATACATTTTCCTTGACCCCCCCAGTTTATTTAAAACAAGAAAAATCTGTTTAGTTATTGTAAAATGATATTATTATTATTGTGAATGAACATTGGCATTTGTGAATGTGTACAATTTGGATCTCTTGTCACGTCTCGAAGAAGCATTCATTTATAAACAAGATGTGTAAATGATAAAAAGAATGAATTTTACACCACATACAAAACAATACAACAACAATACAATTTATATATATATTATTATTATTATAGAGAAAGAGAGAGTGTGTGTAAACAATTTTGTTGTAATAATTTTAAGTTACTTCCAAGCAGATTGCTTTTGGATTGTTATTTTTGCGTGTTAACCATTTTGGAATGTTAACGATTAATGTTGTATTTGTGGTTAATAAAATTATTATTTACTGTATTCAGATTTTCTATTAATTCATTATTTTAATTTCAGGAGTTTTGTAGTGCCATCTGTCGGTATTAAATTAAATGTACGAAATTTATTACAAAATACGAATTCTTATATTTGTAGAGCAAACGTCAAACTTTAAACATTCCCAAGGGCGAGATTAATTACCGACGACCATGATTTGTCACATCGCAAAACTATAATATCATTTTAGATCACAATTTTACCAATCAGAAAATTACAAAATTGGTGTATTGGTTTTTTAAGGATTTTTGAATGGAAATTTTTATTTAGGATGAATAGAGAATGACATCGGCTTATTATTATCAGCGGAATAAAACTGGCTAACACCAACAAGTGCATACAACATATTTTTGCAATACTCTATAAATATTTTCATTGATTAAAAGTCCAAATACTTAAAATATTAAATAAGTGTATCATTATTGGATTATTTTTTTATTTTTTTTTTTTTTTAATAAATAACAGTTGCTGTTTGAATTTTATAGTGCAACAGTATTTTCTGGGATTTAGTGTTTGTGTATTTTTATTATAATACCCCAATAAAGCGAATTAAATCAAGGGTGTTTTGGGTGAAACAAGGAGATTATAAAAATTAAGAAAATATTGCAGGTGATTGAAAAGGTGTGTGAAAATATTTCATAATAAAAATATCAATATGTAAAAATTTCAAGTTATTGATTTGTTAATTTATTTCGATGGATTATTAACACAAAAATGTATCTTCAATTTGAAGGAAATGAGAGAGAACAAATAATTATTTAATATTTTGGTACATTTCATTGTTGGGCAAATTTCAAAATTAATAAGAAAATACAACATAACGTGTATTTATTTTAAGGAATTATTTTCACTTTTATAAAGAGTCCAAATCTGTTTATTTTTTAATATTTTTAATAATAATAATATTGAGATTATCTTGTTTTTATTGTTGCACTGTAATCAGTGTAAACATTTCAGCGGGCCATGGTTCTAACAAAGAAATATGTCGACTTTCAAGACGTATAATAAAATATGTTTTATGCGAAAAAATATATGATAGTGTTGCCATATAAAAAAAGTCTGAAACCTTTTATAAAAAGCATAAATGACACACCGATATTAAAAGGCCTGACAAATGAATGTATAAATATCAAGATGACGGACCAAGCAGATGAGTTTGACAGAGGCAAAACTAATTGTCTCACCCAGACTCGTCTGCTTGGCCCGCCATCTTGATATTTATACATCCAGTTGTCTGGCATTCGATGCCGACATAAAAATAAATTTTATTTTAGTGTCTATTGAAATAAAATTACATATTTATTATTTGTTGAATAACGTATATCAACCTGGAATGTAATTTTGGTTTGGAAAAATATAATCAACGAAGAATTTATATTTACAATTATTTAATCTAAAAATCAACATAATTCAACCAGTATGACAAATACTATAGTTTTGATCGTACTGAATTATAATAAAATAGTAATTACATTTATAATTGTTGAACGTGTGTGTATGTTATATGTCTGTCTGTACAGATCCATCAACTATCAGTGTTACCAGATGGTAGAATAATATTTTATATAGTTATTTTACTATAATTAAACTTCTGAATTAAATTAATTTCAAAATAATATTAGAGAGAGTTAAAAATGTATTATTGGGAAACTTGCTTTTTAAATGTTGTGATGAGTGTTTTCACTACATGAAAACCGTATTAAATTATTTTATTAATAATTTACTTTGAAAATTCAAACTTCTTTCGAATGAAAAAAAAAAAACAACTTATTACCTTCGTATTAAAAACAAAGCAGAGCATCTAAAAACAATATCGATTGAAAATATTAAATAAGTTCAAAATATTTTTAGATGTATTTAATTTGATAATTCCACATTTTTATACATTATTTTTAAAATAAAAAATTAAATTAAAACTCAAATATAACAGTCCTATTAGAAAAAAACAAGCAAAACATTAACAAATTGAAAAATTACCCTAGTTTATGTATAAATTCTAAAGAGATATTCGAGAATGATTAATTTAAATATTTTCAAGGTGAATAAAATAGTTATTGTGTGATATTAGTTGGCGTGTGTGGCAACAGATGTCGGTAGCGTAGTGTTCAAGTCGTTAAGCTAATAGGGTATTGCTCAAGGTGCGCGTTCCGTTCGAAGCATTCTCAAACACTAACATATCGCCATCTCTGTCGGCGCAGGGCGGGGGCGAGCGAGACAGAGCGATTATAGAGCGTGCATGGTTTGCAACGGGACGTGTCCGTGTTTATGTAAGCCACAACAAGTCGAGCAGTGGCGGCATGTGCTCCAACAGAAAGTACAATTCCACATTATATCACGAGCACGAGCTGATCCCGAGCATCCAGATCGGCCACAACTCACACAGGACACACTGAAGAGGCGGACGCCACAAAACAAACTCGGACATTTTCCCGCCCAGCCACCTCGAACAGGTGAGTACCGCACGCTAAAAACCAACCGGCCCCGTTTAATACATTTTATTACATAACAATCCCAAAAGTCACTAAAACTGACGGTTACATAACTTTAAATTACATAACCGACGCGTTGCATTATAATATTTAAATTACGTAAGCCCGTTGAACTTTCAGGTAAACTCGAAATATGTACGTACGTTCGGTTCACGTCTTCGCGACCGTCGTTAGGGGCGAAATTACGTTACGCTTATTTATGCACTCATATACATTTCGACACGTACGATAATCGCTCACCCCACTCGAATAACGCCTCTATTGACACACATTTATACACACTCGTAATAAATATACGTACTTCAATTACTATACATTATTATGTAATTTCAGGATCATCGGTAATTTATTAAATATTTTCACACACACACATTAATTATTACACAATATTTAATTGTTATGCAATAGTATTTTTTTTCAAAAATATATTAAACAATAGTCTTAAATAACGATTACACTCTTCATAAAAATATTTGATGATTTATTTAAAACAATAGTAACCACATTTATTTCCGCTAGTACAATTATTCTATATTAATACTAAAAAAAATTGTAATTTTTAATTATTAAATTTATTAGTTGTAATGCCGAAAACGGTTCTGATTATATTGCCTTTAAATATATTTTTTATAATAATTATTAACCAGTTAAAAATGTTTGTTACTTAATATATACCAAAATTGTGTAATTATTTAAAAAAATATATATCAAATTTTAAACAGGTAACTTTTAATAGTTTTAAATGCTCAACAAGTGTGACGTTTGCTCTACATTATAATCACATAACAAACTTTGTTTATTTAATTCTCTTACAAAAAAAAATTTTTTTTTGAGATTTGTGTTAAATTGTCTTAAATATTATTAAAATAACATTCGATTAGTTATTATATAATGGGATCCCCCGTAATGCTCTAGTGGTACTGCACTATGATATAATAATAAAAATTAAAAAAAAAATGCTCCATTTTTTGCGCACTGCTTAATTCTTTTTTGAACGAATTTCAATATTTATTTACGATATTATAGGTAATAAAATGTTTATGACTCGTACTGTTTATCTGTCACTTGTCGATCTTTCTAATAATTAATATTTGCATGATAATTTGTAAGAAAAATCTCGTTGCTCTCGAGTTTCGGAACTGTTATTTAGTATTTCAGCATTATATTTTTTTATTTTTTTCCCATTCATTACTTATAAAAAAAGTACCCTATATTAAAATGATATGATGATGTAAATTGTGAAGTTAAAATAAAACATCGTATTAGAATACAGGCATTATATATATAATTTTTAATCTTCATATTTGTAAATGGGTTTTTATTTTTTTTCCCCATTCTTTCTATAATTTAATACTATAATTCATGTCGAATTTAAATAAAACATTCTCATGTTAGTTAAAGGTAAAAAGATTTATACACTCTGTACAAGTCTATTTCCAAAGATGTATTGTTCTATCAATCAATGTAAAAACTGATGCATAATAAAGAAATTGTAATATATATTTTATGTTCCAATGAAAACAATTAATTGGATATATTAAATTTGAATAAATACCGATTATATGAAGTATATTGTCGAGATTGTGGTGAATTCATATCATAGTTTAAAAGTGCGTAAATACGATAAAATTGAATAATGAGTAAGAGTTATGTAAAAGAATGACGAATCACCTCTTGTATAATTACTCCGATAACACCCACACACGTTTCCTTTGTTTAAAATAATTTAATAATAAATAAAATCAATAGATTGTCATTGGGATTCCGATGAATTAGGCGGTCACCCATCCAACTTTTGATAGTGTAATGTGTTACGTCATTAGTATTTGTTCCTCGTAGACACGGCCTTATATAACTTGACTTTGTGACAATGCGTAATATTAAATCGTGTCATTGGTCAACAAATGTTGAATATTTCATTGAATATTTATCTATCTTTATTAATACTAAACCGAAAACCGTATATTTATTATAAAAATCAATGAAATCTGCATGTATGTTAAGAAAAATACACATATTTCGATAAAATAAATGATAAAATCTCGATGAAGGTTAAAGTTTATTTAAAAGTATTGAATATTTATTTGTAATATATTCGTATATCTAGATATTTTTTTATTTTATAAAACCATTAAACCCACATTCTGCCTTAGCAAATTGAGAGAACTATAGATATTTTATCAAAATCCGCATATCTCGATTGATCGAAAACTTCATTCAATAACCATTATTTAAGATTAAAATAACTGAATTATTTTTATGTACAGTATATTTTTTTTATGAAAAATAGACATTTTTCGATAAAATAAATGATGTACAATTGTAAAAAGTTCAATGCCAATTATTTAAGAAACAATTTATTTTTAAATTACTGAATAATTTGTAACTGTTTAATAAAAATGAGTCCAAAAACGGTACATTTTGTTTTATAATAAAATTCTAATATATCGATTATTTATTATACAACAAAACCAATAAACCCACATGAATATTCTGCACCAACTAAACTATAGATATATTTTTTTAAATTCATATATTTCGATAAAATAAATTACATAAAAAAGTGCATTTAATACCCATTATTTAAGATTAAAACTACTGAATATCTTTATTAATAATAAACCGAAAACCGTATATTTATTATAAAAATCATAATTATTAACATCAATGAAATCTGCATGTATGTTAAGAAAAATACACATATTTCGATAAAATAAATGATGTACAACTGTAAAAAGTTCAATGCCAATTATTTAAGAAACAATTTATTTTTAAATTACTGAATAATTTGTAACTGTTTAATAAAAATGAGTCCAAAAACGGTACATTTTGTTTTATAATAAAATTCTAATATATCGATAATTTATTATATAATAAAACCAATAAACCCACATGAATATTCTACACCAACTAAATTATCGATATATTTTTTTAAATTCACATATTTCGATAAAATAAATTACATCAATAAAAAAGTGCATCTATTACCCATTACTTAAGATTAAAACTACTGAATATCTTTATTAATATTAAACCGAAAACCGTATATTTATTATAAAAATCATAATTATTAACATCAATGAAATCTGCATGTACTACTGTTTATTTAAGAGACAATTTATGTTAAAAATACTGAATAATTATTACATTTTCAAATTCCACAATAAATGAGTCCAAAAACGCTACATTTTGTATTATAATCAAATGCGTATATCTCGATAAATTATTATATATTATAAAACCAATAAACCCACATAAATATTCTGAACCAACTAAACTATCGATATATTTTTTTTTAATCCACATCTCGATAAAATAAATTTCATCGATAAAGAGTGCATTTAATACCCATTATTTAAGATTAAAACTACTGAATATTTTTTTTGTATTTTTATGAATATTAAACCGAAAACCGTACCTAGTTTTTGTATTACAATTCGAATATCTCGATAAATTATTATATATTATAAAACCAATAAACCCACATAAATATTCTGAACCAACTAAACTATCGATATTTTTTTTAATCCACATCTCGATAAAATAAATTACATCGATAAAGAGTGCATTTAATACCCATTATTTAAGATTAAAATATAATAAATAATCGATATATTAGAATTTTATTATAAAACAAAATGTACCGTTTTTGGACTCATTTTTATTAAGCAGTTACAAATTATTCAGTAATTTAAAAATAAATTGTTTCTTAAATAATTGGTATTGAACTTATTACAATTGTGCATCATTTATTTTATCGAAAAATGTCTATTTTTCATAAAAAAAATATACTGTACATAAAAATAATTCAGTTATTTTAATCTTAAATAATGGTTATTGAATGAAGTTTTCGATCAATCGAGATATGCGGAATTTGATAAAATATCTATAGTTCTCTCAATTTGCTAAGGCAGAATGTGGGTTTAATGGTTTTATAAAATAAAAAAATATCTAGATATACGAATATATTACAAGTAAATATTCAATACTTTTAAATGAACTTTAACCTTCATCGAGATTTTATTTAATAAAATATCGATAGTTCACTCTAGTATATTATGTATATGGGTTTATTGATTTTATAATATAAAATAAATTATTGATGTATGCAAATTGAAATATAATGCAGGGTATTAAACGTACTTTGTATTGATGTAATTTATTTAATCGATGATTGTTTTATATGTTGATATCAATACTATGGAGTCGTTCGAAATAGATGTCTTGAATGGTCTCATCTATAAATAATTTTAAGATTATAATTATCGAGTTATGCGGTGGTTGTATTAATTGTTGAAGAGTATCAATATTGTTAACGTTAACGGTTACGTGATTGTTATTGCGGTGTTTCTTCATGTTATTACGCAAAGTAAACGCGACGACTCCTCGAAGCATAAAAAGCCAATGCAGTTAATATTATTTCTTAATAATCTAAAGGGTATAAACCCAATGAAATGTTTAAAAATTGTGACCTCCGTTCGAAAAGAAAACCGTGAAAATGACTCCAAGTTACGCCAACTCAGTTAACATCAAACGCGACCCCTTTTTTAAAAAAACTCATTATCAATTAATTAATTATTTCGATTTAAGTTAGCGATTGCGTAAACCTCACAGGAGAAATACCAGATGATATTTAACCTAACCTAACCTTAATGAAAAAATTAAAATTGTATAGTTTTAGGGCGCATTTATCCCCATTGGTTATTCGGCCAAGAGGGTGAAAAAACAAGTTTTCGATTGCATACAATTATATAATAATTGATGTGTATAATAAAATCATATAATAAAATAAAGGCAATCGTTGCCGACATCGAATACGTCAAAGCACTTCATTACACCCACTTGGACTATGTATGTTTATGAATTAACCAGTATTTAATAATATTGAAGTGTCCTTAATTCCCATTATTTAATTTTTATTATATTTTAACATTTCAAACCCCTTATATTTATATTTTGAACAACTATAACTACATATATATTCTTTATGAACCCCTTTTTTTAAATTAAAATCCGTATATCTCGATAAAAACTAAGCTAATTAAAAGTACATTTAATCCCCATTATTTATAATTTTCATCGGGAGACTCGCTTTTTAAATATTGTATAGGTATTGTCATTTTTGTCAAAAAACAATTGTATTAAAATATCAAGCAGAGTATAAAAAAAACAATAACAATTGAAAATAATTAATATTCTTATTAATTTAAGTGACATTTCTCAAAATTGTTATAAAATGAGATTATTAGGAAAAACGATGTAAAATCAACCATAATTGTATGTGGAAAAGTGACACTTTGTGCTTAAAGTGTCTTATTTTTAATAAATTATTACAATAAGTACCTTCAAATTGATATTGCATACTTATGTATATGCAAATATCAAAGATTTGAAGAAAATTCTTTTTTAAATTTATAAGAAACTTCTCCACTGTAAAATATTATAATTTTGAGAAGTGTCACTTTTCTTTTTACCACCGACGATATATTATTTCCTTTACCTCGATACAAATAAATAATTCAATTCAAAACGCATTACTTTAAAAATTACCTCTATTAAATAAATTATGCCAATGAAACAATTTGTATTAAATGCCCTTTTTTTGTAGTATATGTGAAAAATAGCCACACCCTGTGTTACATAATGTCGACCCATTTCCTAAGAATATTATATGACGTCCAGTAATTCTTGCACTAGAACAAGCAGACGGTATAACTGGTTGTACCGGGTTCGAATACCAGTTTGTGCAGTTGGCAATCTGGTGCCAAGGGTATTTTATTACCATAATATCATTATACAATCAAAATTGTGAATCAAGGGCTAAGGTTAGGTTAGTCTTTTTTAATAGATGTCTTATTTAATCCTCAGTACAACGTGAACTAGAAGCTCGTTTATTAAACAGTATTAAGGCTTAATTGAGCAAAGTTTTGATGGAAGATTACCCTGATTTTATTTTTAAATTAATTTTGTGCAGCGCTTCGGTTTATAAATCGACTTTGGTATTTCGAAGGCTTTATTTCCCAAGAAGGCTTTGTATTTTTTTATGTACTGCAAACAATCGTATATCTGACAGATGATTACATCATTTTAAAGAGGCACGTGTTGAAACGGAAAGGCTTTTGTAAGAGAGGCCCCCTTCATATTTTGTACGTAATATTATAATAACCGACTAGTCGCTTCTTTACAAGTCGCTAATGATGATCGTAAGATATAATCATTCACAGTATGAAGTAATAATCCCCCTGTCCTTCGATACGACAATGTATTTAAAATATCGATCGTTATATACATACTAATGTAATTTTAATTGAAATTTTAAATTTATTAATGTTTTGATTATTTTTTTTAATAGGACGGTTATATTTGAGTTTTGTGTTTTTTTATCGATTAGTAGAATTTTTTTATTTAAAAAATGAAGTATAAAAATGTGGAATTATTAAAATTAAATACATCTAAAAATATTTTGAAATTATTTTAATGCTCTGATTTGTTTTTAATACGAAGATAATAAGTTGTTTGTTTTTTCATACGAAAGAAGTTTGATTTTTTTTTATTAAAATTATTAATAAAATAATATAACGCGATTTTCACACGATGACAACATTAATCACAATTTTTAAAAAAAGCGATTCTCCCGATTAATACTGTTTTTTTTGAGAATTGTCATTTATTATGCATTATTATTTTGAAATTAATTTAATATTATTATCATTAAAATATCCGTTTCGAGATTTTAGATATGTATTAATTGTAGTAAAATAATTATATTTAATATTATTCCTCCATCTGGTAACACTGATGGTTGATGGATCCGCACAGACATACAGACATACAACATACACACACGTTCAACAATTAAAGATATAATAAATAAATATTTGACCTAAGCTAAAAGCCTACTTTTTCTTCTCTGAACGACAACACCTGGGTGAACTCTTTTCCGCCAATTCTGCCACCTACAGGGCTTGTTGAGGAGTGACCTTATATGATAATATATAAATTATTTTTTATAATACTATTATTTATTTACACACATCTTAGACAATTATATATATTATATACTTTTCAATGAAAATATTTTTTTTATTGAGTTATGTGAAGTCAAATATAAAAATAATACCAACCGAAATACACAGTATTAAATTAACTTGCTATAAGATTCATTTGTATATGAGATATTTAAAAAAAACATTCATAATACATACTTTTGCTTGAAAATATCAATATTTTCGAATTACCCCCCGCAAAATATCGATACACATTACACTTTAAATAACAAACATTAAGCGGGTTTATTTATTTGAATTATATTATTTTAAAATATCGACCGCAATCAATGAAAGCCACACGTTTGTACTTTTGCATGAAACTATCAATATTTAATACACGATTGCCTATCGTAAAATATTTCAAATATATTACTTGACATTATATTAAATTTCACAATAATGCACATCAGAATAATATGTTATTTTATACACCTTTTTCAATAAATTTGTCGAGCGTTATCTGAATTTTTATAATCTGAAATGATAAGTGATCGATGCATTTTTATCGTTTATACAAATATGTTTCATTTAAAAATACACACATGAGCGATAGCATTGTTTTTATTTCGACGATATTAATTTGTAAGTGCATTTGGAAGAGATTATTATTTATTTATTTTAATTGGTCAAAAGTGTCTATGAAGGTTTAACTGTGATAGTCAAACAAGTCATATTTTTCCATAACTCATATTCAGGTTCGACTTTATTAAAAATGATGTAATTTTTTTTTAAATCTTTATTTTTAAATATTTTATAGGGTGTTCATAATTCGATGATTAAACGTTATATTGACTCATTGGTAATAAAGTAAGTAATGTGGATATTGAATGTAAATTTCGGGTTGGATTATATAAGACGGTGTTGTTATATACCACGTCCAGTTACCGCACTTTGACCATAATCTCTCTTATGTCACTCTTATGTTATGTCGTTATGTTATAAATTATAATCATATGTAATAAGACGTGTTTTGCATGAGGCCTCTTCCAAATTACATATAACTAAGTTAGTTAATTATTGAGGATGAGCTATATCTAATTAGGTCAAACATACATTGGAAATATATTCATAATATTTATATTGTATTGCCCTCAGTTGAATATTTATACGGTTATAATTAATGGGTTGGATGGAATAAGGGCGTATACTGATTATATGATATAATTTTTAGTTTAGAGATAATCGAGTAAAGCACTTTATATCGCCTGCTCCAGTGTATAATATCTGATTGCTCTTAAGTCTTTATGGAATATATGTATATATATATATATATATATATATATATATATATATATATATATATATATATATATATATATATATTGCTTTTCACAAGTAGTTTGTTTTATCGATCAGAAGAAATTTTTTATTTAAAAAATGAAGTAAAAAAATGTGAAATTATTATGCATTATTTAATAAAATTATTAAATATTTTTAAATGCTCTGATTTGTTTTTAATATGTATCATTTTATCTTTATCTCATGACTTATTTCTTTTCTATGTTCAATATATGTTTTATATAACAAACTATAGGCTTCCCTATACTTTCTGGAAGCTGTTGGTTTCAATATATATATATATATATATATATATATATATATATATATATATATATATATATATATATATATATATATATATATATATATATATATATATATATACTCTCACTATATGTAATCTACCATAAAAAGACACTCAAATTATTAAAAAAATATATATTAAAAAGTTAATATTTTAATGAATATAACTTTAATTAAAATAATTAAATATCGTGACACCTTCCCTATTGGCGGGAGTCCCTTTATAAGGGGTTGGCCAGGCCACCTTGGCCTTTACGGATAGATGGTTTCCCAGGCCACCACACAGCAATGAGTACTTAAGATTTACTTTGCTAAGCTAGATCTACGGCTCTAACTTTAATTAAACCAAAATATAATATATTATTTTTTATCATAGGTTAAATTATCAGGTAATTTGTTTTTAGTCCCGTTTTAAAATTGTCTGGTGGTTTATTGAATAAGGACGGACAACAAGGTACGACCTTTTCCCGTAAAATTGATGTATATTTTTTATGACAAATAATAAAGATAAGCTTAAATGCAATAATAAACAAGACAATCCTTCATCATATAAAATGTGTTACAATTTAAATAAACGCCTGTTACAATTATTGCTCGTTACAAACGGTTTATTCGAGGATATTATAAAAAAGTTAGTTAGTCAATACGTCACGTACATAACGAGCGGTTAATAGAGTAACTTCCTGCTTAAAATATGATAAGATAATTGAATTGAACGAATAGTTTCATAACGAATCTCTTATTATTATCATTGAATAATGCAAGCGACCTTTTGTGCAATGCCAACAATAATACTTATATAAACTCTCATTAACATCATCGTGATTGTTTTCAAGTAATAGTGCTTTTGATTAAGAAATTATTCATCCACTGAATTTATGTATGCACTGTTTTGACGCATACAACTCACGATCGATTTTTATATTTTTATTTTATTTCTTTTTCCACATATGATTCAACCCAGAAAGGAATTGCTCCATTTAGAACACGCGAAAATTACCCGTGTGTGTTTCAAGCCGATTGGAATATTTTATTTTTGTATTTATATATTCTGTATTGGAATTTTAGAATATGAGTCACAAATTTTATAAGACGATTTTTCGGGTTACGTATGCAAATGAAGATAAATTCATTTTTTAAGTGTATTTCAGTCGAAACTGTCGCTGATAAATAAAAATAAACTGCGCGCGCACAGAATATACATTACAACCGGTTGACAGTTCGCCGCAAACCCGTAACTGAATAAATTATTTGTAATATGCTAATCCTTCCCTTAAAATAAATTGACACCTTTTGTCTTTTTAAATTCTTTATAGATAAAATATATATATGTATATATAAACCAATGAATAAATTAACATTTTGATTGAACATTGAAGGTTTTCAATTGCTAACAATCGTAGAGCACTGCACAGCTGACATTTTTATTAAAAATATAGAAATTACGTTCAGATTACTCACTAGCGAATATTATTGGTCACATCGCAAACGTGTATTATATTTGATATTTGCTCTACACATATAAAAAAAACAAAGACTAAGGTTATATTCCATTAAATGTTATTGGCACTGTTTTTATTCATCAATGAGGATGGGGTGAATAGAGACAGTATTAAGAATACTCGAAAATCTGATTGGTGACATAAAAATCCCGGTTAAGAGGGTGAAAAAACAGGTTTTCAATTGTTCATAATTGTAGAGAACTGCGCGGATTACATTTTTAATATACTACTTTAATATGTATATGAATTTTCGGACTGAACAGGACAATCTAATAACATAATAATATTAATAAAATAAAAATTGCCTTAAACTGAATAGCTTGTCCCATGAATATAATAATTAATGTATGATAAGTATGATAACTTTAGATATATCATAAAATTATTTGAAATAAAATTCATCATAGAAGAACGACTTAACTACTTACGTATAATATCAACGTTCGAATCTTATATTAATATTTATAAATATTTTTTTTTACCTTTACATAATTTCCCATTGAAATGCCTTCAACCCAAAATAACTTCAGCCCGAGATGAGTTACACAATATT
Source organism: Agraylea sexmaculata (assembly GCA_022606485.1). Taxonomy (NCBI): domain Eukaryota; kingdom Metazoa; phylum Arthropoda; class Insecta; order Trichoptera; family Hydroptilidae; genus Agraylea; species Agraylea sexmaculata. Next base: position 8,278 of record JAGTTH010005715.1, on the reverse strand, counting down.
TGCTTGTTTTATGAAACGTGCATCAAAAGTAAACTGTTGAGTAATTGAAGTGTTTTTCACAAAGACTTCCGCCCTGATTCTTTTAATTTTATGGTAGAAAGCACAGTGTGTTCATACATTTTATGCTAAAAAAATCATTCAGCTCGCCTGAATCAATACGAATGGGTTTTTAATGACTGAATGTTTGTGAAAGTGGGTCGTCCGTGTAAAACTGTAAAGGGATCTGGTCAAAGCGCCGACAAAACTACTAAATAAACCATTGTTTCTAATTTCAACAGTCGACTTTTAAATGCATTGTACTGTTGAAATTGCATTCGTGAATATTTTACATCGTTTGGGCTGTTTTCAATAGTTTCTATTTTTATATTTTACAGTGAATGCATTTATGGGTTAGATGAGTATGTATATGAATTTATTTTAATTTAAAAACAAACGTGATACAATACATCTTAGATGCACGATTTTCTTTTATACAACATGTTTTTAATTGAACTTCAAATAATTTTAGCATATTACATGTAATCCAGCGAGACCTCTATTAAGTAATGGATTCACTGTAAACGTACACCGATAGTAGAGTTACTTAGCTACATTTTTGATCGTTTTTTTAGTTAATGTCTCGTCTGAGCCTCGGCCGAGGCACTAATTTACAAAAAAACCTATCAAATGTACAGCAAAACAACTCTTTTACCGTCTATACGGTGTAAGTCTACTAGTTACATTTTTAAATTTTTTAATAATTATTTAAAAAAGTTTTTTTCTTATTAGGTGATTTAAATTTGTATTTTATTATACGCGATAGGATTCTCGAGTCTTTTTTGAATCATTAGAATGGATATCATGAAATTACAATAGTAAGATATAAATAAATAAAATACCCCCAAAAAGCATAAATAACATAACCTCAAAATGTAGAAAAATTCATTGTCTTTAGAGGCAATCCAATTTGCCGCCCTTAAAACAACTTCTAGGTCACTTGAAGTGAAAATTTCACCAGACAAACCATGGTGCATTGACCGAAAAAGATGATTATCTGATGGTGTGACATCTGGAGAGTAAGGCGGGCGGGGTAAAACTTCCCAACCAAAGGATTGAAAAACAGGTGGCATATTCTGCGCCTTTTTCTTTAAAGATATTTTCTTACAGGGGAATCGGATTTTTTCCTGAAAGATGCGCTTGAATAGTAGAAAAAGAAGGGCAATACTTTGAATAAAATTTTATTATTACAAAGAACGATGGGAACTAATTCAAACCCCTAATTTCACAATATTCACTTTAGTCCTGAGTTGTCCTCAGTATAATGGGACTATCGCAAATATACTTTATAACAACAACGCAGTATAGAAAAATATTGCTATAAGAAACAATGAAACCCCCATTACATCATTCAAAATAGTTTGTCCCATTTAAGATTATTAATTTTTGTGGTCGTGTCGGCATTACACGAAAGCCTTTAAAATATTCTAAGTTCAAGTAAAAACAAGTTAATATATATATATATATATATATATATATATATATATATATATTTTTTCCCCGTTATAATATAATCTTATAATTGTAATTAATTTGGTGTGACCAATAACGGCCTCATTGGTGAGTAATCTCAAGTTTAAAGCTTGATAAATAAAGGATATATATATATATATATATATATATATATATATATATATATATATATGTATATATATATATATATATATATATATATATATATATATATATATATATATAATATGTATATATATATATATATATATATGTGTGTGTGTATATATATATATATATAAACATAGCCAAAATAGTGTGTTATTGGAACAATTTAAATACATAATGAGTCTCATCGGTTACTTATCGCAGGCGACTTTTCGACTGATAACAAACAAACAAGCCAATGTCACATGTTGACAATTTTCTTTATGTAACTTCTATTCTCTTATACAACACTATTTTTTTAATATCAAGTTACGAAAACAACGCGACACTCATTCGCAGGAAGGTCGAACATATATCAATAAAATACGAGTAATGATGATCGGCATTTAATGGGGAAACTACATACACCATATGCTTCTCTCTCAAAGGTACAATGTAATTATGTGTATTGCATATTCTATAATTTAGGAGATAGTGTGAGAATATATAAGTTTTAAACAATATGTTACAGATACGATCGATACGAGTGTCCCTTGTATTTTAGGGTGGGTTAAGGTTCATAGCCCTCCATGTATTGATTAGTCGAACTATCGTAAACCCTACAAAGTTATCCTCGTTGTGTAATAAATATATATATATATATATATATATATATATATATATATATATATATATATATATATATATATATATATATTGCTAACTATATATATATATATATATATATATATATATATATATATACATATATATATATATATATATATATATATATATATACTATATATATATACTATTATATAAACAAAATACCGCGAAATTTGGTGATTGATTGATTGATATACACCTTTGTTACTGTAAGAATAGACTGTCCATTATAATCATTTATTTACATAATTTATATTAATTAGATTAAGGTCTGTTCTCAGAGTAAGCAGGCTATATTTATTGCAGTGTGGCCGATCACAACCGTTCGCGGGATATCTCGACTCGCACAATCAGTGTACAAACTAAATAATATATATATATTACAATTTCTTTACAAGTTTTTACATTGATTGATAGAACAATACATCTTTGGAAATAGACTTAGGTGTACAGAGTATATAAATATTTTTACCTATAACTAACATGAAAATGTTTTATTTAAATTTGTCTTGAATAATATTATTAAATTATAGAAAGAATGGGGAAAAAAAATAAAAACCCATTTACAAATATGAACATTAAAAATTAAATATATAATGCCTGTATTCTAATACGATGTTTTATTTTAACTTCACAATTTGCATTATCATATCATTTTAATATAGGGAACTTTTTTATAAGTACAACTACATTAAGAAAGAAACCCTTAAGGTAATATCTATGTGAAATTGTTAATGGTATGTTAAATTGAATTTGCTACAGAAATATAATAATTATGTAATGTGTCGTTCATCTCGTTAAAATATCCCATACAAATAATGTTTTTATATAAAATTGTTACATGACGCAGAATTAATAATAAATATATTTTGAAGGGATTCAAACGTTCTGAAAATTGTTCTTCATACGTAATAAAACTAAGAATTGCGCAACGTCTGTGAAAATGTTTCCTTATGAATGAAAAAACTCGTGAATCAAAGTTTTCAAACTTTTCGTTGAGTAACGAAAAAAAATATATACGACACAAGGTAGAATATTTCATAACACACAATCACTCCGTCATTATATTATAAATTTTCATTGACAATATCAACTTCTCCTTCAAATGACGATTGAATATTTTACGACCTCTGAGAAATTGAGCAGTCACGATGTTCGTAAATCAACTATGGCCGTTAAAATGATACCTGTCTCGAATTTAATCACCACGATTTTGCTTTGAAATCATATGAAATGTATCGCTCCTTTAATAGAAGAGTACAGTTAAAAAAAAAAAAAAAAAATATAAATATATATATATATATATATATATATATATATATATATATATATATATATATATATATATATATATATATATATATATATATATATATATATATATATATATATATATATATATATATATATATATATATATATATATTGAAACCAACAGCTTCCAGAAAGTATAGGGAAGCCTATAGTTTGTTATATAAAACATATATTGAACATAGAAAAGAAATAAGTCATGAGATAAAGATAAAATGATACATATTAAAAACAAATCAGAGCATTTAAAAATATTAAATAATTTGATTAAATATTGCATAATAATTTCACATTTTTTTACTTCATTTTTTAAATAAAAAATTTCTTCTGATCGATAAAACAAACTAATTAAAAGCAAAAATGAAATCAAAACTCCTATTAAAAAACTAAATAGAAGATAAAAAAACATTAACAAATTGAAAATTTAAATTAAAATTACCCCAGTGATACATATTGGCTGAAATATTATATATTTATTTACAAATTAAAATTTTAAATATATTTAGAGACACTTTATGGGAAAGTATTAACCTAAATATGGATAAAATTAAATAAATAATTAAATTAATATGGTATCCTATATGAACATAAAGGGTAGAATTTCAATCGTTAAAAATATTTGTTAAATTAATGAAACCATTTGTCATTATAATAATAATATTTTTAAGATAAATCCCAACCCTAATTCGTACTTAAAATATACTCATTGATTAAAAGTACATTCCGTATAAATAATACTTTTATTTTTCAACGACCTTCTTTTCGTTTGTTTCACTTTTTATAAACGCGGCAAAGGTTTATTTCTCTTTTATAATATTATGTAATTGTGGAAACAAAACCTGAAAACGCTTTTCATCTTAATTTGTAACAACTTTGTGACTTGAATGAATATTGAGAAAAAATACAATGCTGTATTTTAATATTTGCCCTTGGAAATTATACGGTTCAATGAAAGAGCGATTATTATTTTAATTTAATTCGTTGGCATTGTGTTTTAATTTTTTTATGGGTATTCAAAAACTGAGCAGAATTCGACTATAACGAGCAGACAGTAATTTTGTCAAGTAGTAATTGAGTCCAATAAAAATCCACCAGTCGCTTATTTGTGTATAAATAAAATTTAATTAGATTATAAAGGGCTCAATTTAAAATGCTCACTTATTTTTTTTGTTATCGCTGTAGTTGAAGAACACCCTGGAAGAAAGCAACATATAACAAGGTATTCCGTATAACGTTAAAATTACCACACCTGTAATTAAATCAATATTAGCGCATCGTAAAAAACAGCCGTAATTTTTTAAAATAAAATTACAAATTATAGAGTTCGGGTCATCTGTTAGCTTAAATCATATTTATATATTTTGGCTAATAATAATAAGCTACTGTCATTCATTCAAAATGGTTGAACGATAACAAAAATGGTTATTTTTGGGTTAACTAAATATTCTCCTCCATGGAAATCTAACAAAATTGATTACTTCAACTAATCATAATAAACCGCTGTCATTCCATTTTAATCTAAAATCTATTTTTATTATAAGTATAATTTAAAAGAGACTTTTTTCGTGTTGACGGAAATAAGAAATACCGTTCACGGCTCTGATCCGTCATATCGTTTTTTTAGGATGCTAGTTTCCTCGGAATCTTCTTGGTCTCAATTAATCTCATATGAAACAAAGAACACATTTTTTTATCTTGTGTAAACCTTCGCCAAGAAGTAAAAAGTAAAGTTAAGGTGAAAAACAATTGTAGAGCACTGCGCGGCTTATGTTTTTATTAATTATATGAATCGATTTTTATGTGGTAAAATGTATTATTCTATTCGAATTTTCGGATATTAATAGAACACATAATTATATCATAATAACAATATTAAAATAAAATTACTATTTTGAAATTTGCATTCGACTTAATATAAAATATCAAACAGTTGAAATAAAATAATAAAGCAATATTATCTTTAATAAGTCTTTAAAGGCATTCTAAAAAATATTACTATTTTAAGGTATAAAAAAAAACGATTCGTTAATTCGATAATAATTATTTAAATTAAGTCGAATGTGTTTCGAATGACATTTGTAAATATTTTCTCAGTCTTCAAGTGTATTCATTTTTTGTTTTTAATTTCATTGTTATAATTTTGATTTGGGTGGATTTATATAGATGAAAAATAAGTTTAGTGTAGTGTTTCGTTTTATCTTTAGTAATGTTAAAAATCATAATTTTTTTTTAAATTCAAGTATGCAGCATGTCTTGAATAATTGACTATTTTAAATATTTGCATTCAACTTTACAGTTTTTCCCATGAATATAATAATAATTGATGTATGATAATCAGAGTCTGCCAAAAATTAGCACATACTTTTATGAGTTAAGTAGCACTAAAAAAGTGGCTAAATGGCTCTTAAAATTCATAAAATAACAATGTTAAGTGGCACTTTTGTGAAAAATTATATGTTAAAATAGTATAAACTAACCACTTATAAATTTATTCGACTACAATATTTATATTTTTTATTAAATTAATGATATTCTTTACTTACTAAAATAAGATGAAATGGTGTTATCAAACAGATGTTAAGGAATGAAGATTTTTACTCTAAAAAAATAGGGTTACACATAGTACTTTTTTATATTATTTAATTTCATATTTTGGGTTACACTCTTTTCGATTTTTTTTCCAAATAAGATATATAAAAAATCGATATCTCATATCCCCTTTGAATATTTCTACTAACTGAAAGTTTATCCTGAATACATATACATAGACTCATTAATAAATGTAGATAGAATGATCATTGGTAACTGTAGATGTATATCATACAATGTTTTGTATAAATAATACGTCAACGCACTTCATTACACCCACTTAGACTAGGTCTGCTCACGTGTAATGTTTTTTTTTGCATAATTCGATGACCTACAAGTTTGGGTAACGAAATCCACTTACACTTTAAACCCACAATATACAAAATAATGAATAAATGTCTCATTTTAACGCTAGTCTGTTTGTGTATATTTTTGTACAATGAATGTGACTTTGTCGGTACATTGACTGAGTCAAGACTTGAAGGTGAATCACGAAGTGCATTTTGTCGACTAAAACTGAATTAATCATTCATTAATATTATTTGAAATAATTTTAAAAAAATGGCCCTAATCTTCACAGATATTGAACATCAAGATAACAAAAAAATAATATATTACACCTTTATATAAGCCCCCTGTGATGATCACGTTTATTTATAAATATTTCTGTTGTTGATAAACACGTGCATGATAAATCGATGGGTTATTAACACAAAAACGTATATGCAAATTAAATATTCTGGTACCTACATCATACAATTATTAATGAGACAAGAATATTTAAATCAAATAATTTTATTATGATTTTTAACACCACCAAAGATAAAATTCCATTAAATAAAAAAAGAATACACTTGAAGACTGAGAAAATATTTACAAATGCCACTCGAAACGCATTTTAACAAATTAACGAAATGTATTTTTTTAAATACATCTATTAAAGTAGTAATATTTTTTATAATGTCTTTACAACACCTAAGTATGGGAAGGATGGGAATTTATTAGGATTATTTTAAGAGGAGATAAAAGAGTTGTTTTCCTAGTAAGTATTGAATTAATTTACTGCTTTATAATATTGTTTTCTTATTTGATAATATTGTTTTGTTAATATCCGAAAATTCGAATAGAATAATATATTTTACCACGTATTAAAGGGATATAATAAAAATGTAAACAGCGCATTGCGCTACAATTTGTCATTAATTGAAAACCTGTTTTTTTCATCCTCTTGGCCGAGGTTTGCTAATTAGAAAATTGTTAATTTTGTATATCTGTTTGATATTGAATTACAGCGAATTATTAAACCAATAACAAGTGACCCAAAGTGTGATATTAGTTAATTAATTTATTATTAAAAATACCCAAATGTCCTTAAAATATTCTCATTTATTAATTTTTATACACTTTGATGCATTTTTCACTCGTGTTATAGTTGATATTAATATTTAATCGTTTTTAATATTGAATGAATTATTCAGTCTCAAGGATCTCTTATATGATGCGAGTGTAGTTTTAAATATTCATAATGACTTGTAAATCGATTGTTTCAATATATTTTTCAATATATACAGATTAATAAGGGCTGTGTTATTTTATCGAGTGATTATTAGTATACAAATTAAATTAATATTACAAACCTTTCTTACATACAAATAGCTAAGTGCGTCCAATTAAGTATCGGGGTCAGTGTCAACGTGCAAGTAAACAACCCACTTCATACATTTTAATATAAAATATTCTATATAAGATTCAATTGTAAATACTAGTAATAATACATTTTTAATGTTGGATAATTTCCATTTTGAATAAGTCATGTTTTCTCCTGTTTGAACTTCGGAGAGAGCATTTTATTACAATATACGGAGTGGTTAGTAAAAATAAAAATATAATTGTTTAAGAATTTAACAAAGTCACTACTGAGTACTTCACAGAAACAACTCGTACCAAGATGGTTTACCAAAATCGATTCTAAAAGCACTATTATTTTTTTTAATTTTTACGAAACCTTACCACCTCCTAAAAATATTCTTAGCTAGTTTAAGGGTCGTATTAAACTATTTTTTACATTGTTCCT
>JAGTTH010005714.1:0-50293 GCA_022606485.1 Agraylea sexmaculata | reverse complement strand
ATATATTATCTAAGCCTAATTTATTAGTAATATTATTGAGAGAAACTAGATTGTTCTTACATCAACTTTTTATATATTATTTTTCTTCGAATATATCAAGCAAATTTTAATGAGGCACTTTACCATATTAAGTGAAAGACGGTGTAATGTTGTTAGAAAGATCAACAAGTGACAGATAAACAGTACGAGCGGTATAAACAGCGCTCCAAGCGGCTATCATACGAAACCTTTGGTGACAAATTAATGATTGTCTGCCATCTTTTAACATCTTTATAATTGGTACCTTTATATACATGTGTGTTATTGGGCAGAAGGTTATATTGTGTATTAAAGCCCCCTCAAATATTGTTGTCTGATTAATTAAATAATAAAAAAATAGCCCATTATAATTAAGAGAATTTCCTTTAACTATCGATGGGCATTTCTTTTAAATTTAATCACGCGCATAATATATCACGAGTAAATAAACGTTTAAAAATTGGGTTAAAAAGAGTCAGCGCCTCCATATATTACGTTTTTGATAGATTAATTAATGTAATATAGAATGTGCGGTAGAAGTAGCGCTCCGAGCGGCTATCATACGAAACCTTTGACAAATTCATGTTTGTCTCCATTGTAGTTAACGTTTTTTGCGGCCGGTTTCTTCAACGCGCGTTAAATCTCGAGCTAGTGTCACTCGGAGATTTACGCGCAAAATACGTTTCTTTAACTGTCAAATCCTAGCTCGGCAATATCGACGTGCTATTGCTAAATCTCGAGCTCGTGCTATATTTCCCATTCCATTCCATTTCGTGACGAACTTGTGGCTTCGGCTCAAGTCGCCTGCATGCAAGTTCTTCTGAATGCTTGCGATACACACACGCTCGGCTACAAGAAACTGAATATTTGTATATAACACAAGATTCGTACAATATGTTGCCAGGTAGCTCACGATTTAACACGCGTTTAAGAAACCGGCCCTTAAATTATTACAAATGGAATTCCACCAAAATATCGAATGGAACCATGAAATGATTGTTGTGATGGAGTGGACTATGGGGGTATGAGGGAGGAGACCATAAGCATCATCATCATCAGCATGAGCACCACCAACTGAAACTTCATTACGCTGAACATGCATCTAGATGGAAATTAGTTAATGTTGGCCCCGTAAAAAGCGTATTGTGCTGCGGACACTGCACCGCCGACCATCTGATAACCACCCTCCATTACTGTGGCTAACACAACTGGACACTTCATTTGATCTCGATCTACACCCACCAGCTTCCTCTGCTTCTCATTCTCCATCGCTTTTTTACTCTCTCGAATTGCAAACTTCTCTCATATTATTAGATTACTTTATACAAGAGCAACGCGCCGTGTGCCGCGAGATACTGTTAATTGGATGATCCGGTTACGATAACATGTTTGTATACGTACGAGGACACCTTGACATTTTCTTTTACACCGGAAATTGTCTCATTTAATCAAATAATTTATAACTACATTAATAAAGGGTTGGAATAAGGGTAAGCGCCACTTTTAATCTCAAATCAATTAATTGGATTTCTTTTAATATTGAAAAAAATCGTCATTTCGTTTGATCTAGTTACAAGTCTGCAAGTGGGATTGAAGATATATCCAAATAACATCCTAACATTGTTTCGGAAATTATTATATTTAAAAATACATATTATATTATATATAAACCAGCGTATATAGCTCAGGGGATAAGACGGGATTTGGCTAATAAATACACTGGTCATGGGTTCAAATCCTAATCAAGTCAATTTTTTTCATTGATTTGATCGGTTTTTAAGACTGGGAGATCCGGAATTGTATTAATAAAATTCCTATCGATCTTCTTGATCCAGGTTTACTCTGATTTCCTGTATTGTAATAATCATCATATTATGCTAATAAAATCATCAAGGTTCACTTGGTATTGCTGTTTTTCGATAAAAGACGCTTACACAAAACAAGTCATTTTTGATTGCAGTAACTATTTTTTTTTTCTAAATGAAATATTTTGCTTCTGGTATCCCTCCAATGAGATAATGGCACCAAATACGAGTGCCAATGTTTTTGAAAAAAATTTATTGGGAGGATTGTGGAAGCTAATGATTAAGTGGCATATTAACGATGTGTAGATAAGTAACTCTACTATCGTATTTACGGTGTACCTTTACGGTGACGTACGCCTGGGAATCCATTACTTAAGTCATACCGCACACTATTCGCCGTATTCAATATAACAGTGTTATGAGAGTGTGTACGTGCGGTGCATATACGAATAGAGCGGGTGTACACGAATACTACCAAGCTCTAGTCGGCTAGCTCTATTTATATACGCACCAATGCTATCAGCTCTAGCACTCTCTTTACACCTTGCTTCTCGTATCCCCACCAATTAAAGAAGAAGAAAAAAGTGTCTTTACTATTTTTTATATCCAGGACGACAAATTATAAAAAACGGTATGAACAATGACGACTGAGTCTTATTTTAACGTGTGCGACTAGCATTACAATTATATTTTTCATGTTTATTTTATTATTGAATACTAGGGTAATTTTAATTGAAATTTTCAATTTGTTAATGTTTTTTTATGTTTTTCTTGGTTTTTTAATAGTAAAATAATTTAATACGTAAAAAGCGGGTTTCCCAATAAATACTGTTTTTTGAGAATTGTCATTTATTATGCATTATTAAATATCTCTCATATTATTTTGAAATTAATTTAATATTATTATCATTAAAATAGCCGTTTCAAAATTTTAGATATGTATTAATTGTAGTAAAATCATTATATGAAATATTATTCTTCCATCTGGTAACACTGATGGTTGATTGTTGGATCCGCACAGACATATAACATACACACATCTTAGACAATTATATATATTATACTCCATCAGCTTCTTATAAATTACTTGTAAATTGATATGAATAAACATAAATATATTGGTTATTTTTATAATAATATTTGATAGTTATCCGCGCAGTGTTCTTAGTTGGCGGCCGATGTCGGCGTGTAATTACCGAGTGGAGCGCGGCATTATGCACTTAATTAAAACTGTAAACTCTATATTAGATGATGTTATTATTAAAGTTTTTTAATTAAATGACAAAAGAGGGGGGCGGCACGTCGGATCAATGGCAGCATTGCTTCAGGGTGTGGGGGCGGCAGATTATCCCATACAACCGTACCATTGTTTCGATTTTCGATAGCCTTCATATAAAATACAATTTATTAATAATTTTAAATTGAGAATGTAACAGTGTTGAGATTATATTTATTAAAGGACTGAACGATGCTTTTTCCATTTCCGGCCAAAGGAACAGACTAACGGTTCTTGCTGGAAATAAATAAGGGTGATTGTATGAATATACCATTGCATTGATATTATTTTTATATTAAAAAAAAACAATTTATCTGTGTTATAGATGCAGTAGTCATGGGTTCGAATTGTACTTATGTAAATATAAATAATAAAATTAATTAGATAGTCTCCATTCAGGCTTACAATAATTAATAAAGAAAAGAGCCGATAACTGCAATCGTTAAAATAAATCGCCAATAGATTAAATTCAAATTAATGATTTTTTAATACAATACCAATGTTTATGATCCAAAGAACCATAAAACATTACAATTTAATATGGTTACTCTATTTTTTTAAAAACAGATGTCAAATTTTAGACACTTTCAGATATTACTTACCAATAAGTTGATCATATTAAAAAAATATTAAATCATATTATGTTACAATTTCACCAATCATAACCGTTTATAGTAAGTTGTTTCGGCTCTGTGCCGAAAATTAATATTTTAAAATTTTATATTTCCCCTATGCAAAAAAAGATAAAAATTTTAGGAATTTTGTCAGCATACTAAATCAGTCAACAAAACGGATTTGATTGATCTGAGAAATCGACCCGATATTCACGTTTTACGAACCAGGGAATATGTGTCTATTAAATTTGTTTGTGAATAATAAATTCGATTAATTGTTGTTTTATATACCTACTATATTTTATTTTGGAGAGTGTTAAGTACAGTAATACTTCTGAATTGAGGGTTGCAATTTTAAATACTTGTAATTTTTTTAGCGAATAATAAATTCTATTAATTGTTGGTTGTTTCACCTAATTTATTATATTTTGATGAGTTAATTGTATGAAATAATCAAAGGACAAAATGTTATAAGGCCATTTGATCTGTGCGCGTGGTGTGAAAGGGGGTGGTGGGCTTTTTGTTGTTTTTAATTTTCACCTCTGTCGGCGTAATCAAGAGTGGAAAATAATGAAAAAATAGGGGGTGGTCGACAGTCCAGTGCAAGAGGCTCTTCCACCCCTCGGCCTCCATAAGGGCAGATTGCTTCCACCGCCCCACACCCACAACCCCCTCGCCGACAATACGCCGTCCAAGTATTCGATTATATAACACGCAAAATTTCAATTACAAGTTGTAATTAGTTTTTGGAGTTTTTCTCCTTGGCCGGATACATCTATCCTCGGGTGAATGGGATAGCCTCTGTCTTCCCCCTGTTCCCGCTTCGGATGCAGTCGGGCTAAATAAATATGAGTTGTGATACTACGAACCGAATATAAAAGAAAACTTCCATTCTTTTATCATCTGTGTGGAATTAATTATCCACCCATCAGTTATATTGGGCATGAGTTTTTAGAGTTTAATAATTATTCAACACACTTTTCGGGATTTTAGTATAAAAAGCTTAGCTTTGTAAGTAGAATGTGTTATTTAAAAGGTACATTTATCATTGAGTTAAATGCAAGCGAATTTCATTGTAGTACTCGACTAAAAATGCACTTAGTCCAAAACAATAATACGACAAAGTGCAACAGGGTTGTCAACATTTTTAAATATTTAGTAGTTTCATAATTAAATAAAAAATATGAAACAAAACTAAAATAAAGCTACACATCGACTACATTTAATCGCCATTATAGTCGATTTCGATATACATACATACATTCAACTAACAAACTTCAAAGATTGTTTTTTTTATTAAATTCATTCATCTCTTTATTTGTTGCATTATCATCACTGCTACCCGGGATCTCCCGTAATGCTCTAGTGGTGCAGCAGAATGATATAATATAATAAACTTCCGAAAACAATGTTATGAACGTGAACCTATTAACCGCAATAAATTTATTTGGACATATCTTCAACATTTCTCGCGGACTCGTAACTAGATCAAACGTAAAGTCGACAAATGCCTTACAAGAGTGAGTGAGTGTTTTTTTTTCATCATTGTTATAAAAAAATAATGACGAATTTCATCGAAAAGTCCCTTTTCGTTTCTTCTGAAAAATTCACTTTATGGAACTTAAGTCAAATGGCCTTTTACCGGTCAATGTTTTAAAGAATTTATTCTTAAGAATATTGATTGAATTATAATTTTCAATATAAAAAACAAAAGCATCTTTGCAAATTGCTCATTTTTAACCCATTGAATTAAATTAATGTATATGTGAGTGGTCGAGAAAGTAAAAATAAGATAGTATAAGTTAACAGAATATTCGATTGAAAATTAAGTTTGTGAGTTTAATGTTATTATATATATAATTTTTAATAAATTCATACGATCAACTTAATATATTTTATTCAATAATATTAATTTAATTAATTGAAAGATTGTAACAACCCTGTTAAATAGTAGGTGGTATGAGGGACGGGAGTCTATTTTGAAAGCTTTTAGTGGCCATTGTAATCTGTGTCTACTTCTTAAAACGCCTTCATTTCGGAACGTTTCCGATGCATTACATTATTTTATATACACACACCCCATACAAACCCACCCCCTTCTCAATGAATAAATACAACAACCACCCATCCAGCTAATCTATACAACCTAATGTCATCAGTTCATCAGAGAGCATATGCCTTTCTGCCAAATGAGGCGAAAGAGAAGTCAAAGAAGACAATTTGAATGTTTAATGATAGGGGCTGTGTTTACGGTCAAAATCAGTGCTTGAATTTGAATATTTATATTTTAAATACCTTGGTTTTTAGAGTTTAATGCATTAATATAATTAACGAATAAAGGCATCCCATTGTATTAAAAATGCATGACTTTTAAACTATGACAAGCAATTAAGTATTTTTGGGGATTTGTTGATCGTATATTGTGCTAATAAATTATTTAAAAAATATAGTTTATTTGCAAATTGAGTGTTGCCACTTGCGATGTAGTAAAAGTATGTATTATAGTTAAATTACATTTGTTCATTACTCTTTCTTACATCTACAAAAAAAAATTTAATTCAGAAGGTGCACAAATTATGATTTCATTTTATAATCTTTACAATATATTCTACACAAGCTTATTTTTATTAATTTTTATTTAAAAAATAAATTGTTTTGATCCAGCATTTAATGAAAGCAACAAAACTACAGTATATAAAATTTTATATTATTTATTAATTATAATGTCTATGGGTGGTTCAGACATCAAATTAGATTTAAATATATTTTTTTAATAAAATGGCCTACTTGATTGTAATATTTATTATTTTTTTGTAATTCGTTGCAAAAGTTCTTCCATATAATTCCGCTGAAATTTTGATCAGTTAATTAAGTGATAAAATAAGGCGCGACACACATGAGTGCTGCTTCTCTCGTCTTCGCCAATAAGAAAAATGTAAACAAATACGAGCGCCAATCAGTGTCAAGTCCTGGTTCTCTCATTGGTGGAGTTCCATGAGAAGGCACCAATGAACACTCATGTCTGTACCGCACCTAAAAATTAGAAGACAATCAATAAATACATTGAATATCCCTGTTAAAATTTCAAATCTCGTCGAATATTAAATGTTAAAAACATTAGCGGGTTTTATGAGTGGGTGATCTTGTAAAGTGTTTATTTTCGAATCCAGTCTGACTACTTGTTATGTTATTTGCGGTGTCACTGTGAACTAATGGTATAAAAATATTATGTGGGCGTTTTTAGCGATAGGATTGATGAGCTAATGGATAGGATGAACGACGAGTGATGGTCCAAAAATCAATTTGTGCAGTTGGTTAACGAGGTTATCAATTCAGCGTCCAGTGGGATTATAAGAGACGAGGGAGGTACAGAACAGGTCTAAAAGCATTCGCTAAGTGCCCCAGTATTTGCCGGTAATCCTTTAATTGATGGAGCGGAGACTGTGTCTGTTGCCCGGGCCTGACTAATTCGATATGGACGACACCCCATCATCAGCATCATCATTGCTTTATTCTATTTTTATTTGTTTATACACTCTGGCTTTCAAATTGGCTGCGGCTTTGACTCTGAGTGCCATTTTAATACACTTTTGTTGTTTGTTCGGACGGCCGCTTTGATCGAGCCTTCCACGGTCCATTATGAATATACCACTAAATATTTAAATCCCATTACAATTGGAATACAGTGAAACCTCACGTATCGATAAATAGTTATTGGAGACAAAAATCAACGTCAAAACCATATCAGGCACAGATGAAAAGTAGCACCAAAGGTTTCCTGTGTCAGTCGCTTGGGACGCTGCTTCTACCGCCTCGCTCAGTCAAATTCTATTTCGTTTACATGTATTAGTGACCAGCCATGTTCGAATGTACGACGTAATATTGCATGGCGCTTCTATAGATAAAAGTTCATTGCTCGCAATGAGGATGTATTGATGTATCGATGACTCTTAAAACAATTTTATTAATTTAAACAATACTTTTATCTACTATTACTAGTTACCACCAGTAGAACCCGGGAGTCTTCACTCGTGAATCAGTTACACAATCTAATAACTATTATTAAGAACAAAAAAATATAATAACTTTGTCAAAAAATAGAGCTTGGTAGATTGGTGTACACCCGCTCTATTCGTATATGCACCGCACGCACACACTCTCATTACACTATTATATTGAGTACGGTGGATAGTGTGCGGTGCGGCTTAAGTGATGGATTCCCAGGCATACGTCACTGTAAACGTACACCGTAACTAAGATAGGTTTTTTGTTAGTTAAATACGAGGCACTAATTTACAAAAAACCTATCATAAGTGTAGCTAAATAACTCCATTATCGTATTTACGGTGACGTATGCCTGGGAATCTATTACTTAAGAAACCTCAGCGTTGATGCATGTATGCTGTTGTCTTTATATATGCACTCTATGAGGATGAATTGTCTGACCTTGGTACAACACTACTCACATATACAGCTTTGCTTGTATTATATATATCCTCTTCTACAAGATGCTACAAACAATCTCGTGTGTTAATATCCCTTGAGGATTGGCTATAAAGGCTGAGGTATCCCCTTATTGACGTATGCTAATATCAAGTGCGGTCAGTGTTACAATAAGCTGTGTGTATCCGCACGAATCCTGAGAGGCAGTAGGAAGGATATCGGTAAAAGGGTATCGAATAGAATATGATTTTATTAGAGCTAGTGGACGGCATTGATTTCCCTAGTGAACGACTTTCCAAATTGCCCCTTTCACATGTCGCTAATGGGCTCCACGCACATCGCCATGCTGAAGTCCAATTAGTCGAGCACCGTATATGATTCCCATATTATTTAGCTCCACTTTACCAGAATCGCAAATGGAATTATTAGCCAATGCGCCATTTCCTCTGCTGCCACATGCATGATACCCGAATTTTGAAATCAACTCGATTACACGCCCAACTAAGCTCCGCATTTGAAGCATGAAAAAATCAATAGGAATACGGAATAGTTCGTAATCGCTTTTCGGATCCTCAAACGGTTGACATTCACATTTTTTTTAATAATTACATTCAATGATGTTAAGAGGAATGGTTAGCCGACATTTGTTGTATATTAATGCCCAGTTTGTAAAAAAATGTATTCTCGATAATTTCACATTTTTATATTATCAGCGTAATAATACCTACAAACAGCTCAAATCGAACTATTGTAACACAAAGTAGGCGGAGATTCTCAGTCGTATTCAGTAGCATGCATACATTATAGTGTCTATAGTTTTGTCACTCTTACTTGAGTAAAGGATCCGTCGAAGTGGGGAATTCTAGCTGTCACTGTCTGTTTGACAGCTTGATTACTTGATTTTGACAGCTGTCACTATCAAATTCCATTATTCCATCTGTCAAAATCAAGTAATCCAGCTCTAAAACTGACAGTTTGACAGATCCTTAACTCAAGTAAGAGTGACAGAACTATAGGCGCTATCATATATGCATGTTACTAAATACGACTGTCTATTTTAAGTAATTTGTTATCAGATAAAAATATAAAGTAAAAAACAAGATCGGTTAAGATTAAGAGATCGGGAACAATATTAATTAAATCCCGATTGATCGTCTTGATCCAGGTTTACTCTGATTTCCTGGATTGTAGCGTAAATATTGAGAGTATTTTTAAGTCGGGCAGAGCTGCTGAGTTAGTGATTTGTGTAACTAACTAGTAATAGTTAAGACAAGTTGTAAAAACCTTCTCGAAAAACCCCTTAAAGCGTATATAAATATATTGTCATTTTTTTCGATATTTGCGATGGCATAATGTGGAAGGGGGTTTATGTACTGTCAGGAGGATTTAATATTGAGACAAGAAAAAAAGTTATTTAACTATATTGTATATGGATAAGGGGTTATTTTTACCGTTTTTGTTTTGTTGATAATTTATTGTTCATTAAAAGAATAATTTAAAAACTGAATGAAAATAGTTGCATAGTACAAGTGTATTGCTTCTTATTGAGACTGATTTTTGTAAACTTAAGGTTTAATATGCAATATAAAATAAGCTGTTATACTTTTGGGATGTAAATTTCTAAAAATCTTAACCGTAGTAAAAGTTGGCAATTATAAATTTATATATAAAGCATCCGTATGTGAAAGGGCTGTTTAAAAGTAAGCAAAGACCTAAAGGGGGTGGTTGTAGTAAGGGGTTGAGGCGTCATAAGACCACATTTTTCGTTAATTAAATGCAAACAAAAGGTCCAGTCTCATAAACAAATTGTAACACCTGTGCGTCACAAAATTTCCCACCTTTTAAATATTTTGACAATAATTATATGATATTTTCAGGTGAATTTTCTTACGCTGCGTTGTATTAATTAATAAAGTTTACAGTGTATAAACAGTGCAGGCCGCTTAGTTATTATCTGTTGTCTCGCTCGCACTTGTATGATCGCACGCGCGCTGGAAAGAGATGCAAACACTCGACGACGGCTAATTGGGTGCATGTCCAATTATTTGCGAGAAGCTCAGCGCCACGGGGTGACCATAATTCATTGGAAATATCACTAGGAAAAAATCACATTCATTAAACTTGTTATGCTAGTCACCATTAATTATATTTTTTTCGTATACGACTGTTATTAAATAGTAACATTATTTTTAATTGGAATGTTTTATTGAACAGTGGAACTACTCTTTACTTCTTTACTTTTCTATGGTTTTAGAGCAAATGTGCAAAAACTAACCAACGGCCGTGATTGTATATACTCTAATAAGATTGTATCACCAATCACAGCCGTTTGCCGTAATTTAGGTCGTAAGGTCGACGATTTACGCGCAAAATACGTTTCTCCGAGATTTAACTCTTGTTACAAATAGTCAAATCTTGACTTGGCGATTTCAACAAGCTATAGCTAAAGCTAAAGCAAAACTGTTGCTCTATTTCCCCCTCCATTCGATTCGAGTAACTCGGTTGCACTTGAATGGCTTCAATCTAAACATCGGTTATGATTGGCTTTAAATTTGACACAGCTTGAAGAAGTGGAAAGTACAACTATGACTTGAAATTAATATAAATCGCACGAGTTTAGAGCTATACAACATGTCTTTTATTGATACTCAAATAATTAAATGTAAGGAATGATACATTAAATGTAACACAACCACACTTTCATTAATGGTCCAAGTCGGCTAGTTAAACTTTTCAATTTTTAATTATTATTTTAAAAAGTTTGAAAATCTTGCGTATTTACTTATTAGGTGATTGACAGACTGATTTGAATATGGAAACAAAGTACGGTACAACGTAATTTCCCCCAAAATGCACTAAGCATATTGCAAAGTAAACAATACCTTGTTGACGTATTTGAAATTGAACTTGGCATTGAACTTGTACTAATACGATGACATTATAAAGTTGTTTTTATTATTTTCCAATGACAACATACATTCACTCATTAATAAAACCGAAGATTCTCAAGCTGTCATAGTAAATTATTAAAAAAAAAAATATATCGTGACGCCTTCCCTATTGACGGGAGTCCCTTTATAAGGGGTTGGCCAGGCCACCTTGGCCTTTACGGGAGAATATAGTAGAGATGGTTTCCCAGGCCACCACACAGCAATGAGTACTTAAGATCTAGTTTGCTAAGCCAGATCTACCAAGTGACTCCGGTGCCGTGAATCGAACCCGGGAGTCTTCACTCACGAATCCGTTACACTAACCACTCGGCCACAAGGCGGCTCAAAATTATTTTATTATTAATTTATTTATTTTTTAATACAAAAAAATGCTTACGTCCGTTTTAGTATATTTTTTTTATAATCCTACTGGCATTACATAATGGAGATAAAAAGATTTTAGTTTGAATTAAAAACATGTTGTATGAAGAAACCGAAGAAATAAAGACTAGTAGGAAATTATTTTTGGTCGATTGCTTAGGTTTACTCTGGGTTATGAAAAATTAAGCATAGAATTTATTAATTAATACTCAATGGACAGTAAACAAAAACACAACAACCATAAATATCATAACTCCCAAATCCGTTTTTTAAATATAGAATCAAACAAAAGTGTTGCCATCTTATGAAAAACATATTAATTTTGTTATTAATAATACCTCCTATAAAAAACAGTTCAAACACAAATATTATAATAGCATATACATACATTTTGGAAGCTATTAAAGATTTAATTGATTTTATTTGTGTGAAGCCATTGAATGTGTTTGGGATAAAAGCATTGAGAAGGAAGCAAGCCGATTCAATTTAATTACGACGATCAGACTTTACCAGATTAGTGTGACCATCCGTCTGGAACGCAATCTATTTATAACATTCTTTCACAACTCCATTAACAAGCGAAACTCTCTCAATCGACGAAACACTTTATACTTGTATGTATTCACTTATTGTTCATCTGTTTAACTGTTAGAGTTACAAAGTGTCACTTACTGATTTTATTATTTCTTAATGAAATCAGTAAGCAGATTATTTATTAATCATACTCGAATTCTTCAGAATATGGCCATGAAAAATTTATGGGTTAGTAATAAATTATAGTTGTGATAAAACAATCTTAAATTGACTGTAAATTTTTATAGGTATTTTTCAGCCAAATAATATTTCCTAGAACGTAAAATTAATTTTGAAATTAAAAAAAAAAAAAACAAAAAAATATTTTCGTATTATTCTAACTCTCCCAATACATATATGAAAATATACATTTTCTTAACTTATTAATATTAAGCCCATATAAAAATCAATAATTCTAATAAAAGTGATACATACTTTATTATTTATGTATACAAAATGTATTCAATTTGAGTCAATTATTTTGTAATTATAAAATGTTATTGATATTTTTTTAATTTAAATTTTATGGACTCGAATCAAAGTTATCGCTGATATTTATTTCAAAGTATAACAAGTCATAAAAACGGCTTAGTCTGCAAAGGGGATAACTCCATTTTTTTTTATTGACTTATTGCCTTAATGGTTTTTATATTAAATCCAAATATTTAAAAAAAAGTTAATTAAAAAAAAAACTTTTATGTTGCTCCTCTACAGTTTGATATAATGGAATTATTACTGAAGCCTTACTCAAGAAAAAAATATATTGTACCCACATCAGCAAGGTTAGGTTAGGTTAGGTTAGGTTAAAAAATATATTGTACCCACTTCAGCAAGGTTAAATTAGGTTAGGTTAGGTTAAAAAATATATTGTACCCACTTCAGCAAGGTTAGTTTATTATTAAATCTAGGGGTAGGAAGTGCAAAAACGGGTTTATGTAATTTATTTATTTAATATGTATAATTTCCGCATATTGTGCCGTTAACATTTTTTATGAATTAACAACTGAAACTGTTTTTTTGAACATCCGCCCCCTAAGTTTGCTTATTGTATGTCTTACTTCCTGTGTTCTGAAAAATATTTGTCGCCATTGTGTGTTTTTTTCTCAGTTAATTTGAGGCCAGAATGTTGAAATCTGTCTCCGTGGAGCCGCTTCAGTTTTGATGGTGTCTGATTAGCAGAGAAGGGAGAATCCCCGGGCACCTGTACTATGAAGAAATTTAATTAAAAACTTTCAAGTCCGACTTGCCAAAGGGGGACGAAGGCTAAGCCTGAATACAAAGGCTCTGTGAACTCTAATTATTTACACTTTTCAACTGATTAACGCCAACACCGTAAAAATACCTTTGTGCTCTTATACGATTGCTGGATTAATTACATTCCACACTCGTGTCAATTTTAAACGCGACTTAGTCACAGTCTTTTTTTGTGAGGTTACATATTATTTTTTATGGTCGGTAATAATAAAGAAAAGAGCAATCAACCTCCAGCTGTGAGACCATCGATCAAATTAACCCTCACAAACAATGCCGAAACCATTCATTCGTTATTCAATTAATTCAATTTAAAAGTATTTTAATATTATATTATAAAGAGACAAAAGCGCCTATTCGTATCGTTTACTAATTAATCTAATGTGATTAATTCATTCTATACAGAATAACTAAAAGGGTGAAATAACAAGTTGTCAATTGCTCACATATTGCTTTATTATTCGGTAAAATGGATTTTCGGATATAAATAGAACAATCTTATAATAATACACAATAAAATTACTATTTTTTAAATTTGCATTCAACTTTATAGTTTGCCCCACGAATATAATAATTGATGTATGATAAGTGTTAATGTATTTCATTTAATTTTTTTAAATATCAGAGATAAAGTAATCAAATAATAAAGAGATATTATACAGGAAATCGTTGTAGAGCTCGAATACCTCAAATCTGATTGGGTGCAAAAGCCCGTTTTTCTAATTGGAGCACTGCACAGATTTCCTTGTATTATATGACAACTTGAGTGGTCATAAATCACCTTCCAATAAAATAATAAGCCATATACCTTGTTTCATGAATGTGTAGAGTAAATCTCATTAAATAATATAGTAATATGATAAAGGTAGCCCGTGCAGTGCTCTAAAATTATACTCGTATATGTACTTATCAAGAGATATTTCTATTAGAAGGTGAGCTGTGAGTTATAAAATTATCATATATTACAAGATAACTCGTGCAGTACTCCAATACCTGTTAAAAGTTTTATTATAAAAATAATAAATACCTGTTAAATTCATCTGTAGTGATCCAATTTGAGGATTTTTTCGCATCCATACTATGAACTGGCTAAATTTGATTTTTTATTTTTTTTTAATAAAGCTGCAGCAAATATTCCCCCATAAAATTGCTGGAAGATTTTATTATTATGTATGTATGACAAAGGTTTCAAAAATATAAACGCGAATGTCGTATTTAATAAATAGGAGTTTATTTACAAATAGTTTCAAAACATAAAATATATCGATAGTCGATTTTTACAATCATGATAATTAAAGAAAATTAACTCTATAAAACGAACAGAAATATACACACGACTTTTGCGGTCGATTAACGAAAATTTCGACTTTTAACATTTAAAAAATAAACATAATAATCATATTAACAAAGCACTTATTCGAAAATGCAAAGCTAACAACCTCGTCTCACCGCTTTAGCGAAGTTTTAGGGTACATTACATATTTATTTTAATATATTTTTTTTGTTGTTTTGTTTAATGAATTTCTTATTACAAACATCTCTTAAAATTTTCACATATCCTTTGGTTTCTCGTTAAATTACAACCTTACACACGATATAATTGTTATATTAAATATAATCTATTATTTACAATCTGCAACATTCGTTCATTATTTTCATTTACACATTTATAATATTTATTATACAAATTTAAATCTGCATATCGTATACTTAAAGACCGTCGAGCATTCTTGGTCGTTAGGAAAATATCATTTGGTTTATTGAAGAAAGTTGTGTTGATGTATTTTTTTATTTCTCTATTTACATACATTGCGGAATATAAATATAAATATTTAGGAATAGTGAGAGAGATAGAGGAACGATTGATTGCTTGTTTTGTCGCCAAATTATTATTTTTAAACGGGATTCTTTAATCACATTTCACAATGTGAATTATTCAGCAGCCGCCTTTGGACAAATAGCTCAATCTGCATCACATAGTTTAACGCGGTATTAATAAAGTTTTATTATATTTATATATATATTCAGGACATCACTTGTTGCTTCTTATTTATCTTCCTAATTATTTGTATCGTCCTGAATGGGATGAAGTCTAGCGGGTCGTTGTGTTTGTTCATTGATGAGGTTTGATCTGTTGATTGACAAATGTATCGATTAAAATTAATAAAGATTAACAATTAAAACATATGGGGACGAAACCCAGTGATAACATATTTATTATGTATGCCATCGATAGATCAGTACATAATAATCGCCTGAGTATTCATTCATCTTAAAATACAGCAAATCAGACTAAACCCGAATCCAGACAATCGATCAGGATAGGCCATTTAATTCTATCATAACAGGATTTGAACCCATGACTAGTATTTGTAACCACAAAGCCGCTTCTTGTGATGTTATATTTATTTAGATATATTAAAAGGATATAATCATAAGGCTATATTCATTTCAGATCAATTTAATATGCCATTCTAACTATTTTGCGACATAATTTAATAATTTAAATGTTCAGATTGTTTAAATAGACTTAATACACGTACATAAGATTTGAGTTTTTGTTGCGATTAGTAATGGATTCCCAGGCTTACGTCACCGTAAATATGATAGTACAGTTACTTAGCTACAAATATGATCGGTTTTTTGTTTTTTAATTCCTCGTCTGAGGCTCGGGCGAGGCACCAATTTAAAAAAACTGATCAAAAGTACAGCGAAGCAACTCTATTAACTAGACTATAACTAGAAATCCAAGCTTTAGCGCCATATTCCTTCTTAATAATAAAGCATTCTAACTATTTTGCTACTCTTTTACTCTTTTATAAATATATACAAATGTAATAACTTTAATGTCCATCTTGTATAAATGTATGTGTATAAAATTTGATTGTAGCATTCCGATTTATTCTCTCCAATGAGAGCATGGAACCAATCTTAAGCGCCAATCAGCGTCAAGCGCTTGTGTCTGATACCACAAGCAAAATACTGCGAAAGCACGTATGCGCCCTCGTTTACACTATAGAAAGAGTGCTTTAATTTATTTATTTTGAAGTAATTTACCAGCAAATCATTATTGGGCGGCCTCCTAAGCGGCGGTCCGCAATGAGGCGGGTGATGGTGAGAGCGGGCCGCCCCTGGTCATCGAGGTGCCTCACAAGTATCTGCATCGGGACTACCATAACCACTGGAGGCATCATCACCAGCCCCTCCCATTAAGAGCTCTTTATCAGCACCCCCCATAGGACCTGTAGGATTCTGCTGCTGGTATGCGCCTTGCACCTGCACCATGTTCATACCGAGCCTCGTCGTTTCATTCGGCGACTGCGATACAAAAAAAAAACAACATAAATAATCCACATCAAACGAAACAAACTTCATGTTGGACTGATGATGGTGGTGGATCTCGGGGTGAGGAAGATGTGATACCTGTAAAGCATTGACCTGTCTTCTAACGTGCGCCAAACTGGAAGGGTTGTGCGCCATATTTGCAAACACCAATCTCTCCTCGTAGTCATACTCGCACAGGATTTTGTTGTCGCATAAATAAAATCTATCCCCCACGCAAAACCTTCACAAAAAAAATCAATTAGTATTTATTAGATGAATTTAAAATGAGTTTTAAAATACCTGTGATTACACTGTTGACAAGCGAAACAATCCAAATGGTACACGAAGCTTTTCGCCCTCATCACCATTTCGAAGGCGGGAATCACTTTATTACACGCTACACAGTTTCCAGTTACACCGAATAATCTAATAAAAATATTTTAATTATTATTTACATACCATCGTTGCTAAGGCAATGCAATATTTTACCTGAGATAATCTCTTTTGCATAATATGAGGTCAGCTTTGGTATAGAGAGTGGAGCCGACTTCTCCAAGCCTCGCATCACAACAACCGCATTTTAAACAATCTTCGTGCCAATAGACATCGAGAGCCTTGAGGAGAAACCTTTCTGTAATTATTTTCCCACAGGAGGCGCATTCCCGCGGGGGCGCAGCTCCAGGGGCAGAGCCTCCAACCCCCGCCGTCGTAGTACCGCTCCTGCTCAGCGCCAACTTTATATCTCCTACACCTGTAGACAAATAATTGGTTATTCAGTAAATTGCATAAGATCGTCTATGAGGAGGGGGCAGATAATGGCCAGGGTAGGGTTAGAATTTGGTAATAAATATAAAGAAGACAGTTAATTAAGGTAATACGATATGGCGAGCTGATTAGTCGAGCCTGTAATTGCTTTTTTTGAGCCAAGCACAAGCCTCTTATAATAGGACAATGCACTTTGTTGGAAATACAGTAGAACCTCTTACAACGAGTGCTTCGCATAACGAGCGACATTTTGCATAACGAGAAACGCAAAAAGGGATTAATAATCCCTGCAAAAGTGTCCTCGATGAGAGCAGAAATGAAGTATCAAAATATAGAAAATTGAGAACGTGGCAAGAGCGTTTTGGCGAAAAAAAATATGTTTCGCATATTGAGTATATATTTTGGAACGAATCATACTCGTTATGAGATATTCCAAATAATAAATTTCGAATGGTGAATGAGATTTCCTATACAATTTGTCGAGTGAGACCAAAAGTCATTGGTTGTAATTGGATGAGGTCATTCTCCTTATAATGAGGCAATTACGATACAATCTTCGAAAATATGGCAATAATAATAATTGAAAGCATTAATGCAGCCCCATCGCTTAATCCTCTTTTATTCACTGTCAAAAGGAGCCGATGGTAAATTGGATTTGTCGAAAAGGTAACGGGCTTCATAACTCGGAGGTTTTATATAGAAGGAAACCTTCGTCTGTTGCTAATGAAACGTCAATGGCGATCCCAAGTTATTCGTAATTAAGCCGAGGTTTAAGACCCGGAGGAATGCAACATATTTAATATGTAAGAGTAAATTATTATTTAAAAAAGGCTCGACTAACAGGTGTCAAAGGGTCATTAACACCTCTAATCTTGATTTATTTTATTTTATAATTATTCAAACGGATGGAGATACCGACATTAATATTTAATGCTGTTGTAATGTAATTAATAAATATAAGAAACTAAATGTCAAGCATTTTAATTGAAATGTCAAAAGTTGTCGTCCTTAATTCGACATCTGGATAAGCATTTAAAGTAAATTATAAAATGCTGATTTAACGACAAATTAGTATATATTTTTTATATTAAAATAAAATTATGCATATATTTTTCTACTGTTTATCTTATGACAATTTATTTTTAATTATAACAAATATCGTTTTACTTTTCAAATTCTTTTGTTTCTTATTGTTGTCTTTGAAAATTGTTTTATACAATTTGTAGTATATATTTTTTATTAAATTAATTAGAGTAGATTATTAAATATCTAGATATCGTATATAGCTTATCAAAGTATATAAAATAATTTTAATATTGTGATAAACTCATTTTAGGGGCATTTATATTTAGATAATAATCACTTTAAAAATTCTAAAAGCCACCTTTTTCAAATTAATATACGTATAGTTACGTAAAATATTCTTATTAAAATTAATTAGTAGTATTCAAATGGCTGTAGGATGACCACACTTTTTCTCAATTCAGAATGTTTTTCTGAATGCTTAAGAAATGGTCTTGGATATAAATTGTGTTAAAATCCTGTAATGTTTATTTTCATTTACGATCAATGAGTATTTAAGGCTTATCTAGAACGTTTTTAATGATTACTCAATCATTATAATATGTAGGATGTTGTTGTGGGTTGTGGCTATGTTTGGTGGTCAATTTAGTGCAATTGCAGCGAAGCGAAGTCGAGGGTCCAGGTTCGATGTAAAGTGGTGGTTGTATTTTTCGTGACACGGTCGCTATTCATAATGCATGCTCTAACGGAGCCACTCGGTTGTTCCTTTGCAGGTACTTTCAACCTTTATTATTACCTCATATTAATTATTCAAATAGCTTTTAGACAGACACTATAACTTGACATGGAGGCCAATGAACGACCGCAATATAGATTTGCTATTTTAAAATGCTTCACTATTTTTATAATTTTATTTGTCTTTATTCAAGAAATTCAATTATTAAAAATGTATAGAGGATTTGTGAGGAGACGATTATTAAGTGCCGCCCTATCGATGACCTTGTGTAACTTAATTAATAGGTAAATAAACTACAAAACTGAATATGACTATTCGTTTGTGTGTAGTTTAAAGATCCCAATGAAATAAATAATTGCGGTAAAACATGATTAAACTATAATAATTTCACTTATGTAATCAGCACTTTAAATTCAAATATTCATATTTTTAGTATATTTATTCATACAATGTGGTCATTTATTTAGTGAGAATAGTTTAACTTGATTTGGGGTATTGACATCAAAGATCATATTTATTTTCTCTAATAATACAACACAACATTTTTTAAATATTTATTCAAATGAAAAATGGTCATCGTTTATTAAGTGCCCAAAATATTTTTTTCGAAACCGTGCATACTCTTAAAATATTCTCACTGATTAAAAATACATCCTGTATAATTTTTAATATATTTTTAATGTGCAAATAGTACTGGTTGGTACTCTTAAGTAATGTATTCCCAGGCATTCGTTACCGTAAATACGATACTTAGCTACACTTATGATCGGTTTTTTGTTAATTAATGTCTCATCTGAACCTCGGACGAGGCACTAATTAAGAAAAACCCGATCACAAGTACAGCAAAGTTACTCTATTATCGTCTTCATGGTGTACGTTTACGGCGACGCACGCCTAGGAATCCCAAGCTTTAGATGCTCATCCATGTATCTCCGCCAATGAGAGAACGAGCGCTTCACTCTGATTGGCGCTTGTGTTGGTTTATATTTCTCTCATTGGCGGAAATACGAGAAGCGCCAAAGAGCATTCGTGTCTGTGTCGCACCTTATTTCAGCACTTTTTGGGCATATTTATATGGAAAATAGGTACAATCAAAATACGATCAACCGGGCTATTACTCCTGTTAATATAATAATGTATTTTTTTTTAAATAAATTACAATGATAATGTTGGTAATATCTGTAATGTAGTGTAATACGGTTGCCTGTTAAAATGACAGCAATTTGTGGTCGTCAAATCAGCGCAATCGCTTTATATAAGTAGCAAACGCCCCTCCAACTAAAACCAGTAATATTATTATATGAAAATGGTATTATATAATAATTATCTGTGTGAAATTAACTCATTTACATGGTGTAGTGTTCTTAAAATAAGCCATAAGAGAGTGGAGGATCCTCGTTAAGTGGCATCCGGCTGGTAGTCTAATGACCAGAATGATGATGGCCAGGATACAAGGACTATCCTGACTCCAATTACGATGACGATGTCACTTACGTCTTCTTCCCTTGTCAACTTTTTCTATTTGCAGTATGGTGGTCTGACTGAGTCTTCATTAGGTATGTCCATATTGGACTTAATGTGCATCACATACTACTCTTCCAGGACTAACAACCTCCTGTTCCTCCTAACAATAAGTATCGATCAAAATCGAATAATTGGACAAACTTTTGAATAGTTACAGAGCTATTCTTTGTTACCAGATAATATACAATTAAAATAATTTGACTGAACTGGTCCATACATAATTCATAACCAATGGATTCACTTAGTTCTTGCGATGATTCTAAACCTAGATTCATTAGGTTTAGAATCATCGCAAGATTTAATTGCTATTTGAGTTATATTAAAATATATCAATAATGTTGCCAGATAGTTATTTATTGAGTTTATAATAATTTTATGTATTTATTGAATAATAATAAAATACTTTTACAGCCCTTTTTTTTCACAAATATAATATAAGACGACCTTGTACAACCATATTTTTATTTGTAGAAAAAGACCTGTAAAAATATTTGTTTTCATTCAATTATAACTTATTTTTATATAAATAACTATCTGGCTACATTATTGATATATTTTAATTTAAATCCAATAAGCAATTTGCAATTAAATCTTGCGATGAATGTTAAAAAAGCGCCTTGATTGGTTCGAATAATTAATTGACTTGGCTAATGATGTTTACTGAAACTATAATAGTTTGAGATTGAATTTTGATGCTTTCTTATAGTGTATGACTTTTAAATGATATATTTGGCAATTACTTAAAATATTAACAATAATTGTAGTGGATATGCTCTAACTCCGATGAATATTTTACCTTATAGAAAACTAACCAATTATTTAACACATTTAAAAAAAATTACACAGTTTGAGTGTCGTAAAAGGATACTTAATAAAAGCTGATTATTGGTATTATCGGAAATAAATAAGGTTGCCAACCTTAACTGTAGAAATAGTATGTATAATTCGTTTGCAAAGTGTATAAAAGTGAACTTATTTGTTATTTAAATAAAAAGACTTGTTGCGTGCATCCTGTACTTACTTACACAAAGAATACCCCGATTGGAGCATATTTATATTTATAATTAAACAGTTTAAAAATGCTCGCTGCTAAAAATATGTATTTTGTCGGGTATAATTTTGCAATTGTTGTTGCGTGTTGTTGAATATTTAAGCAATATGATGATTACAGATGATGAGTTGACCTCACGCATCGAAAGTGGCTTCCATCTTCCACACTAATGATATGCTTCTGTATTGAATTACTTACAAACTTGACTACTCGATAAAATCTGGTTGTGCTTTTGTATTGTACATATTGTATTAATATCGATATGATTAGTGTAAGGCTTTATGCGTGAACGTGACTGCTTATAACGGCCACTAATAAGACGAGGAAGCCTCCAGTTTGCATTTCAGGTTTCACTACCTTATCATTATGTACAATTGATGACTTTATCAGACAATATATCGGTTCAATGTGCCTTATTAAATAACGTTAATCTATGTATAAATACAGGTAATCCATAAATCACTTTTCACAATATAAAAACCGTGAATTACAGTCTCTTTTTGAGAATTGTCATTTATTATGCATTATTAAATATTTTAAAAATAATTTAATATTATTATCATGTAAATACTCATTCAGAGATCATAGATATGTATTAATTATGATAAAATATTATTTTTCCATCTGGCAACCCCCGACTGAATACGTCATCGTCACTTCGTTTGAATATTATTTATAAAATGTAACAGTTTACGATTAAATACCTTCTATTGACAGAGACATGAAATGTTTAATAGATAATAGATGAATCTACATTAGTTGCCGGTCAAATAGATGATTTTACTGTTTCTAAAAAGTCCCATTTAATAGGTTAAATAATGATTGAAAATCAACATTTTTGACGTCTGATACATTTAGTATAGATACGAACGCCAATCAAATTTCTCTTAAACGAAGAACTATTTTATTTAATTTAAACAATTATAAATGCACTCTAAATATTAGAAATTCTATTCTATTTTAAATATACGGCTCAGTTCCAAAAAGTGTTCCATTTTAATACTTGTACCCAAATACATTAAGAACTATTTTTTCACTCAATCTGTAGAGATTGGTTAAAAGATCTGTACATATAACATAAGCACACATTAGACAAATATTATATATATATATATATAAATATATATATATATATATATATAACTATATATATATATATATATATATATATAAATATATATATATATATATATATATATATATATATATATATATATATATATATATATATATATATATATATACTCTTGAATATTTCAGTTGAATTCTTAATAATATTTTCGGTATGTTTATATAGCAGACAAGTGTTTAGAATAGATAAATGCTTGAGAGCCTCAACGTGTCATAAAGTCAAGTGTTTTGTCCATTAGGGTAGACGAGAGGGGCTTAAATGAAACACCACTTCATTGTGAGAGGCTTTTAAACAATAAATGCGATGCCTTCATATAAAAATAAATAGTATATCAAGGATTACATTATTTATAAGCAAACCTCGGATAAAAAGGCGAGAAAACAGGTTTTACAATTGGTCACAATTGTAGAGCTGGCTTTCATTTTAATTTCACAAATGTATTTCAGCATATAAACAATAATATTAATAAAATAAAATTAGTATTTTTTCAATTTTCGCAATCAACTTTATAAGTTTATCCCATGAATTTAATAATTGATGTATTATAAATATGATAAGTGTAGATGTCATAATGTTTTGTGTCATTATCAGAGTTAAAATAATAATGCAATATTAAAAATGAAATCGTTAAACAGCTCGAATACGTTAAATCTGATTCGGTGCATAAGGCCGTTTTTAGTATTAGAGCACTGCACAGGTTACCTTGTATTATATAACAACTTGAGAGATCATAAATCACCTTTAGATAAAATAATAATTCATATACCTTGTTTCATGAATGTGGTTGGAGTAATAAAAATAATGCTCTGAGTGAATGAGTAGATTAAATCTCAATAAATAATATAGTAATATGATAAACGTAGCTCGTGCAGTGCTCTAATATTATACTTGTACTTATATATTACACCCACTTGTACTAGGTTTGCTCATGAAGAGGTTTTTTAATAATATTTTTATTTTTCTTTCAAATAAGCAATTCCATTTAAAATGCCTGTAATAATATTGATGTGCTCGAAATCTCAATAAGAGTGGTTGAAAAGTTGGGTCGTTTGGCTCGTTTTGTTTGTGTCTAAAATGGAGTAGAGGAGAGAGCAATAAATCCAAATAGACTGGAAGTAGTTACTTAAGTTAAAACGCTTCGGTCAGTCCAGGACTTGGGAGCCCTAATGAATTGTTCTAGCCAGCCTTTTAGCGATGTTAATTAGAAATGAAACCTACGTCGGGGAATTCAAATTGTGTTTACACCGACTTTGCAACCAGAATTTATGACTCTCAAGTCGCAGCTATGTAACGAAGAATACCACTCAAAGTTATGCATTATAATAAATTCAGATCAACATTGAATATAAAATGAATTTCATCTAAAGAGACTTTTAGCTTTGTAGTGGCGGATTGAATATGAAATATTTATTTTCGGAAAAACATTGATTTTGTGGGGTTAAAATATATAAAAGTATAAGAGTGCATATTAACTACGTACTTCACTACTGAGTACTTCACAGAACCAGCTGATTCCAGAAGCACTATTAAAATTTTAACCATCAAATGGATTTATGGGCTTTGAATAGAGTGCGTATAAACTAATTTAAAACATTATTTTGCTATTAAAAAATAAATAATACATAGTTTTTGTTATTTTAATTGACAGAAATGTTAAAAAAAATAGAGTGGTTGCGCGCGGCTCAAGAATCCCTATATAAGAGTTTTTTTGTAGTATTCAGTAGACGGTTAATTTTAACAATACATAATAAATTACCAAAAAACAATATGAAGATTGAATATTTAAAAAAATACTCTATATATAATATTTAATTGGGATGACAATCTTTCTGGCTGATAATATTTTAAGCTTTTATAATTACACAGTGAATCTAATTATAACCAAAGATGATTTAATCATAGATCTATTTCGGATTATTATATTTATATGTATTTAATTATGGAAGATTTTAGGATTATTTATTCTTTATTTGTATTTATTTACAATCAACTAATTATTTGAAAATGTATGTTTATTTTTAGTGAAACATAATGATTAATATATTATGAAGTTTCGATTATCGCCGTAAAAACAAGTTTCTATCGGACACTAATTATTTATTTTACATATAAATACATATAATTACTACATCATACTGCAATACCACTACAGCATTACGGGGGATCCCAAGTCGCCGTGATGATAATGCAGCACTCGTCAGTTGAAAAAATTACAAATAAGAAAAAAGAAATTTAACAATAAAAGAGAGAAAAAGAAGAAAAACAAGAGAAACAATAAAAAAAATTAATGAGATAAAAATAAAAATTTGTGCACGCTCTCCATAAATTTGTAGTAAGATCAATCACGGCTGTCCATCGGTAAGTTATTTCATCTCTTACCATGTCTTTAGTTTCACAAATTCATATCAATAAAATTCAAATTGTCCAAAACAAGTGTCTTAAGATGGCCTTAAATCTTGAACCTGGCACATTTTTTAAAGTTAAAAATAATCAAAGCAAATATCGCAGATTTGAGTAAAAAACATTACACTAAAATGACTAACTTCCCGACTAACCCAATCATAAGACATGTAAATAAAACCAAATATGCCTCGAGAAAACCTAAGTTCATTTTACCAATGAACTTCCAAAACTGATATTATTTTTAACAATAAAATAAAATTTCCAATAATCCACTCAACTCAAATTTGGTTTTACCCAAACAAATTGTTATTTAGTTTTTAAGCATTATATTTTGTAACTGTTTTGTTAATATTGCTTTTATCCTTGTTATTATTTATTAATCTTCAAATTTGTAAATGTGTTTTTATTTTTTTCCCATTCTTTCTATAATTAAATACTATTACTCATGTCAAATGTAAATAAAACATTCTCATGTTAGTTATAGGTAAAAAGATGCATAATAAAGAAATTGTAATATATATATATATATATATATATATATATATATATATATATATATATATATATATATATATATATATATATATATATATCTGCTAACTATATATATATATATATATATATATATATATATATATATATAACTCTATATATATATATATATATATATATATATATATATATATATATATATATATATATATATATATATAACTCTTCTTTCATATATATATATATATATATATATATATATGTGTGTGTGTGTGTGTGTTTAGTTTGACAATTTATTTGACATTTGACAGAAACGCAGCTTAAAATTAGCTATTGTAATCGGATTATTTTTTAATTTTCTAAGAAGGGTAATAATTTCCTGGAGCGGGATTCAAAGATGGCGACATCGATTCCCGGAAGTCGACGCCATTATCGAAATTTGAAATTGGGTCTGTTTCCGGCGAAGGATGAAATGCGTTGCGGCCAATTAGACTCTCGCAGCTCATTAAAGTTTTATCCGGCTTAATTGAATTTGATTTTAATTATGTGCCTGCCGACACCCGCACAATCAAAGGTGGGGTGAGTCACCCCCTGCAACCCCCGATGACCATTACTATATAAATGTAAGAAGATGGAAACGCACACTAAAGACACCAAGAGATTGTTTGAATTTGTTATAAATAGTACAATATTAATTGTGGCATTGTCCGTTTGGACTAATTAGAAGCGAGCCTTTTTGACGTTTACTCTACACGCTACGGTATAGATAATAGCCGTTTCTCTTCAAGTAACCATTATCAAAAACTGTTTTTTTTATTATTCTTAAGAGAAAACAGTCGTCTGGAATACCAGAGAACCTACATCTCTGATGGAGCTTTTTTTTAGGTACTACAACGTGTTAATTGTCATTCGGTGATCTTAACTATTATTAGATACAATACAGGAAATCAGAGTAAACCGGGATCAAGACGATCGATCAGGATTTTATTAATATTATTCTCGATCTCCCAGTCGTAATAGCCGATCAAATCAATTAAAAAAAAACTTGACTTGAGCGGGATTTGAACCCATGACCACAGTATTTGTAGCCACGCGTCTTATCCCCTGAGCTATTACGCTTATGATAACAATCAAACACTTTTTTAAATATTGGAGTACTGCACTGTCCCAGGTACACATCGCCGCAAATACGATAGTAGTGTTACTTAGCTACACTTATGATCGGTTGTTTGTTAGTTAATGCCTCGTCTGAGCCACGGTCGAGGCATTAACTAACAAAAAATCAATCAAAAGTACAGCAAAGCAACTCAATTACCGCGGTGTACGTTTACGGCGACGCACGCCTAGGAATCCGAAGCATTACGTTATATTATTTGATTTTTATTTTGTTTAATTCTTACCTCGTATTTAACGATTTCAATTGTAAAGTAACAACAAATAAAGTAACAACAATTGCAACAAATTTGATTTACAGTAAAATTATATTTTTAATACAGAAAATAATTGGTCGTGCCAGATATGAAAATATTAATCTTAATGAAAACAAAATACATTCTTACTGCTAATATATAGATTCACCTATGGAATTTCACTATAACATAATTATACAGGAAGGTGCCTCTAATTTGCATTTTGATCTTCTGGTATTTTAAAGTTATAGTGTTATACATAATTTATTATTTTTAAAGAATTAATGATTGCCACTTTTATTTATATAACCTATGTAATACCTATGGATACATCACAATATTTTTTTAAATCTTATAATAAAAAAAATGCTTACTCCTCTTTGCCAATGATTTTTATTTATTTATTTTATTGAGATGATATTTATTAATAATGTCGTTTTATGTGGTAATCGTGATTGTGTGTGATGTTAGTGTAACCCTTGGCTAGATCTTTTCACCCCTTGCCCATTCTCCTCAAATACTCACCCCCTTCTACAGAACCAATTTGTGAAGTAATGAGTTTTAATCGCAGAGGGCTCCAAGAAAAGTCGATGAGATCCAGCTAATGAATTCCACCCAACAAAGAACTAAATCTATATAAATCTTTCCTTTCACTAGCATCCCTTTCCCACCCCATAATTACTAAGTGCCTTTATTATAATAATTTAATATAATTCTATTTATTACTCTTTGCAATCAAATGCAAAGTACTTAAGTAAGTTTTTTTTTTCAAGAGCGTGTAACATGAAAATAAATACGCATAAAGAGTGAGAGAAAGAAAGACATTTTTCTCAATATAACCATTCACAGCCATTTGCAGTAAATACGCTTGTTCATGTTCATAATTTTGTTTCATATATCTCTACTAAATATCAATTATTATTAGATTTTTTATATATGTTGTCTGATTACATTTACATAGGGTTACCGATAGGGAATCTATTAGAATTTTTAACATATAATAAAATAAAGTAATTTCTTTTAAAAACAATAAGCGTTTATTATTAATTTATATTTCAAGAGCGTTTAAGATGAGAATAAATAAATAAAAATACATACACATAGAGTTCAACATTTTTTTTTTAAATTTGGTTTACTAAATAATTTATTTTTTAATATATCTAAAAAAAAATGCGTCATATATCTCTACTAAAAATCAATCAATATTATTTTTGGATTTTTATAGATGTTGTTTTTTTTGTTAATTTATTTAATTGTCTCAATACTCCTCATTATACCCGGATTGGAATCCGAATTTATCAAAAAAAAAGATAAATAAATAAGCATGTAGACTTTAATATAAGACTGTCGATTTATTTATTGATACAATAGATAATAAATAGCCCATACAGCATACAGTTATTAATTTAGCCGTATATTAAACGCCCCATCCAATAAATGTTACATTTCATCATCCCCCAAGGGTGCGGTACACATGCTGCACTTCATAACAATTCTATTCTTTCTAATTTACGTCGCTTCTAATATTTTCACAGTGATCGTCTCGGGAGTAAAATAAAATAATAAATACAAGGTGAGAGTACTTTTTGATCGAGCCTCGTCTTGAATGGTACGAAATATCATATGTCTGGGAGTCGGCGATAAAAATGTCCGTTCGGTGGTACAAAGACAATGGTTTTATTGCTCGACCAGAGTGGTTTTTCATTTTAATAGAACGCAAAAGCTTGAGGGGGTGAAATTGTCTCCCTAACCACGGATCGCCACCCTCTTGTACCGCCCCCCGCGCATCTGCAGGCACATATTGAATATTTGATGGAAAGCGAACGCGTGTTGTCGAATACCAACTATTAATACATAAAAAAGTTAATATTCACATTATGGCCTCGTCCTGCATATGTTTCCAGGGTGGATCCCCAAAATTGCCCCACTTTGTTTATGTCCAATGCGCGAATCGAGACTATTTGCCCTTTATAAAGGTAAGATTATTGAATCGAGCACGTTTATTATTATATTAAAAATATATGTTTTATTATTTATTTCATTCTGTACCAACTTTCTTATTTTATTTAAATTTGACCAATTGTGCCCTTAAATATGTCCATTGATAATATATCAAATTAAAAGTATATTGATTTTTAATGTGTAGACCAATCAATTATTAAGTTATTAAATCTTTTACCTTGTTTGTTAAATGTGATTTCTAAAGGGAATATTGGAATGTGAATATAAAGAGAAATGGTTGAATTTGATGTAGATTGAAAAAGACTTTATGTGATATTAACAAGGGCCATTTTGAAGAACCAGCTTAATACTAAAACTTGTATTGGTACGAAGATAATATTACTTGTATGAAAAGTTTTTTGAAAATAAAAGCAAATAAGCCAAAGGGTAATAAATATAAGGTGGCCGAGGCAAATATGAAGGGATAAAATTTGTAAATTATCACCAGTTAATAATATCTATTGATATTAATATATAAATGTTCTATTAATTTTTTGTATTGTATTATTTGATTGAATATTTTAGTGCAAACAAATGGGTTTGGCTTTCATTTAATGTTCACATTAACTATTAATATGACATAATTATTAGTTTTTATTATATTAAGACTATATTTTTTTTTATAAATAAGCTTCTGATATAAACTTGGTTACAATTAATTATCATCATTAAGATTAAAACTGCGTATTAATGTATTTATAGATTAAAAATAAAAAGTGTGCTGGGGGTGGTGAATAAAATCAACCAAAAAAATGATCTTCAACAATTTCGACTAAATTTGTTATTTTAATAAAAATGCATTGATTTAATATTTATATATGTATATATATGAGAATGTATGTTGTGTGGTGTAAGATGGAAGAGGCATGGCGAATCTTCAATATCGCATACTATTGCCCAGTCATAAATCAAACCTTAGTCGAATATTTGAAAGCTGCCAAACTATCGCCGAGCTACAAATTCACAACCATTGGACTTTGAAAGATATTATTTTATATAAATATATAAATATATATATATATATATATATATATATATATATATATATATATATATATGTATATATATATGTATGTATGTATATATATATATATATATATATATATATATGTATATATATATATATATATATATATATATATATATATATATATATATATATATTATTACACAAATATTTAAATATTCAAACAGCCTAACAACCAGACAAAGAACTCTAAGATCAAATCAAATACAACAGATCGACAGCGTAACATTAACTTAATTTTAATTCAGATGCTTTTTCGAATCAAACTCACATTTTCAGAAATCCTATTAAACAAAGCTGTATGATGGAAATTTTTTATATATATGAGGCCTTTACTGGGCTCAGCAATTTTTTTTAAAAATAAAATATGGAGTTCTTAAGAGGTCTGTACCTTCCCAATTACTCTTTTGTAGATTTTTCTTAGCCCTTTATAAGACAAATTTAAAATGACTTTTTGAGAAACATTATGAATATTTAATGGAGACACGCGGGTGATCTCTTTTACACCAATTCTGCCACCTGCAACAAGTCTTGTGTAGATAAATATATGGATATATTTAAATTATCCACTCCTACACTTTATTTTATTGTATTATACACTAATATGATTTGCATTTTTTTGTCTTAAATAAATAAATAATAAAAACCATTACTTATTCAGGGAGAAGCAGTTTGTCAATAAAGATCAAGTATATGTTTATTTGATTGGTTATTACAACTGGGAGATCGGGAATAATATTAATAAAATCCCGATCGATCGTCTTGATCCAGGTTTACTCTGATTTCCTGTATTGTAAGGTAAATACTGATTATTAAGTCTGTGACCTGTGTAACTAGTAATAGTTAAGATCACCGACAGACAATTAACCCTCTCAAAAAAAAGCTCCTCGGGGCGTAGAATAAAACAATAAAATATATATAACTTTTGCATCCGTGATCAGTCTGAATATTTTTTTTAAATTATTTTAGGCAATAATAATAAAATGTTGTGAATACGTCTGCGAAAGTAGGATGAGGCATTTTCGATAATTCAAAGGCGCTGACACTAGACTTTAGCATATAATATTTGAAGACGGCTAGAGACATGCACCGAATACAATATTAAATTGTGCGAATATCGGTTTGTTTGTTGGGTGCAATTGCGTGTACTTTCACACAGCGGCAAGTTTACCCCTGTAATTGAAGGTCAATTGGAGTTTAGAGAGGGTGGTTTGGGGGTGGCAGGCGTTTGTAGGTGAGTCATGACAGGTGGGTTGTGGGTTGAGGAGGTCGAGGCAATACTTCCGTCAGCCACTGCAGGAAATTAAAAGTCCGGAACGCTTCGAAAACTTTCACAATAGTTTTCATTTCCCGGCTCACAATTGCCCTCACTTCCTCTTCAATACATTCATTTATGATCACATACACCTACATTCTTTATTGATTCGATTAACTTACTATAAGCATGTTTTAAGGGAGACTGATGCCAATGCTGGTATAAGACTTCTTCAGGATTGGCCCGGTATTTTGCGGCATACGAGTTAGTTTCGGCATTCTTCTAATCCAAATGCCCAGCTTGGTCTACTGCGGCACAAATTCACATCAATATAACAAGTGTCTTAAGATGGCCTTAGATCTTGAACCTGGCACATTTCTTAAAGAAGTCCACGAGGACATTAAGTTAAAAATGATCAAAGCAAATATCGCAGATTTGAGTAAAAAAACTTCCCGACTAATCCAATCATAAGACATGTAAATAAAACTAAATATGCCTCAGGGAAACGAATGTTCATTTTAACAAAAAAAAAGTGTAAATTTCTAATAATCCACTCAACTCAAATTTGGTTTTACCCAAACAAACTGATAATTAGTTTTTAAGCATTATATTTTGTTATTGCTTTGCTAATGTAGCTTTTATTTTTGTTATTAATTATTAATCTTTTCCCATTCTTTCTATAATTTAATACTATTATTCATGTCAAATTTAAATAAAACATTCTCATGTTAGTTATAGGTAAAAAGATTTATATGCTCTGTACACCTAAGACTATTTCCAAAGATGTATTGTTCTATCAATAATTGTAAAAACTTATGCATAATAAAGAAATTGTAATATATATAATCCTTCCATACCTGCTTATTTCCTTCATTGTCGGCACTCCTTTAAAGCTTGGGATTCCTAGGCGTGCGTTGCCGCAAATACGGTAATAGATTTGTTTTGCTGTACTTTTGATCAGTTTCTAGTTAATTAGTGCCTCGCCCGAAGCTCAGACGAGGCACTAACCAACAAAAAACCGATCATAAGTGTAGCTAAATTACTATCGTATTTACGGTGTACGTTTACGGTGACGCAAGCCTGGGAATTCATTACTTTACCTTATCTAGCAAGGCTTTTATTAGAACATTTTTCTTCTTTTCAATTCATAGTATGAAATAATATAATAGTCGTGCTAGAGCTGAATGGCATTGGTGCTTATACGAATAGAGCTGGTGTATAACAAGGCTAACAAGCTGTAGTCGGCCAGCTCTATTCGTATACGCACCGCATGCACACTCTCTCATTACACTATTATGTAGAATAAATACGGCCGATAATTTCATTCACCTAGTAAATTTTATAACTAAACTATCCTTGAAAATTGAGATTAAATTGAATCTGTGTATTTTTTTTCCTATTTGGTATGTGAAGCAACACTGTACGTGTAAAAAATATAAACATACACAATAGACTATTATATTTATATTTTTTATTTGATTTCATGAAAAGTTACTGAAAAAAATTACAAACTCTTGTCAGCTAGGAAATAAAAGTCATTGTGATTTTAAATTGTGTAAAAGATAAATCGAGATACTGAATTTAGAAATAACATGTTTTATAATTTAACATATCGATGGTTTTTAAGTAGGATAAGTGCAATTAAAGTTTGATTCTTCACTACCCTCCCCGATACAGGGTGGTCCAAGAAAAGCTATAATACTTTCCTGTTTCCACCATATCGTCATTCACCCTCCTGTTGGCACTTGCGTTATTAAAAAAGTCCCACCTCTGTGACTTTTTTAATTAAAAATTACAACATTGATATAAGAGGGACGCCAGTCGGGCTAAACACACTATTGGTAATTAATTACACGCTTTATTTATCATTTTATCCGGTAAGACAACTCCTTACACACTCATGGAATAAACATTATATCTGTTCTTGATTTAATTTATCGAGTTTGTGGGTGGTTTTAGGAGGAAAAAGGTAGGAGAGGCTATAAAAGCAATGTTCTGAACAATATTCAGTTCTGTGTTCCTTTCACTGTCAAAACTTCTTAATACGTTTTTCGTGACAACGGTAAAATCGAACATTTGCCAAATTGTATAATAACATTATTACACTATATTCTAATGGAGCCATTAAATTTTGATTTAATGCTTACCAAAAATGAAACAAATTTGTAGTGGATACTTTTTTGATACTTTGGGCAACTATTTTCAATCACCATACCGTTTAACTATTTGTTATATATTTTTGTTAGTGTTTTAAAAATATATTTATAGCTATAAGTATTCAGTCGTAAGCGAATCTGAGAACTCGTCCTATTTTACCCCTTCCATAATACTTTTCCTATGAGTTAAGCGTCCGTGCACATACAACCACTACAGTCGTAGGCTTGTTAATGCCTGTACAATGCGATTAATTAGTCAAATACACTATAGACTACAACTTTATTTTTAAATATTTTATATTGTTGATAAAAAGCAAATTGTCAGCTATCTTGGCCAACTGGGTAACTCCAAAATACTTTATTTTTATGCAATCTAATGGAAATTTGTAATGCGAATATAAATGTAATTACGGAAACAACATATAAACTGTTATTTTTTAAAATAAATTATTCATGTAATTATGTACCCATTCGATCGCAATAAATAAACGTAACCTCAATTTATATATGGTTTTAAAAAATGTGTAGTTTTAGATCTGCGTATTTCAGGTTGAATCAGTTCCGACGATATTTTATTTAGTTATACATGTTTTTCATTCAAATTCTTTATTTATTTAATGGTATTTTTTTACTAATTTCACGTCGAAAAATAATATTATGTTTGTGCTCTTGACCATCAATATTCACGGTTTCAATATATATTTTTTATACTATTTTATTATTAATATTGTTTAAGTAAGTATCTACATTTACTTGTCCATTTGTAACAAAGAATAGACACTATAATAGTATACATAAGTTTAATCATTAAATGTTTTGTTCCTCCACGTGTCTTCAATTTCCACATAGATAATTATAATATAATTCAACTGTGTGCTTTATAATCAAGAACCTCCATCCTCATCATATTATTTAGATATCGATGGACAATTTATTATATTTATATATAAGTGTTGTCGAGGTGATGGAGGCGATATGATCTGATGTAATGGAATTGCCTTGTAGCTGTGATTACAATGGGGTTGTACTGCCTTCCAAATTGACAAGTGCAAGGGTGACTTATTGTATGAGAGGGAGAGAGAGAGATATGTATGTATGTATGTATAGACCTCTTTGTTGGTTGGTCACCACCTTCATACATTACAACTACCCTTGACAAGATTAAACATTAATGGAAAAATGGGATAACCTTGTATACGGATTATATTCCATATAAACACAATTATTCTTCTCCTCAAACCATGATTTTTTTGAGTATCTACTACCCATAATTTAAATAAATTATAAATTAATTTCACTAAATGAAGATTTTGTATTGCTTTTATAAAGAAAATAAATAAATACATTTTCTATTATGAAATCTATAATTTTTTGTTGTTGTAAAATTTAACATATAAAAATGATATAAATATTATAATTATACAGAAAATCAAATGCATGAAATACCTGGTTTGTTAGTAAAGTAATAATTATTTATATCCTCACAACTAGCATTCTTTTAATTGAATAATTTAACGGTAATTTATTTATTTAATTATATGCATATAAACGCTCTTAAGAGCTTTTTTTACAGACAAGACAAAAATAATAATAAAAGGTGTTGGAAGCAATAATTTAAATGTTATTTTATTTTACATATATTATTATATC
The DNA here is from genome assembly GCA_022606485.1 of Agraylea sexmaculata. Taxonomy (NCBI): domain Eukaryota; kingdom Metazoa; phylum Arthropoda; class Insecta; order Trichoptera; family Hydroptilidae; genus Agraylea; species Agraylea sexmaculata. The sequence continues at coordinate 15,054 of JAGTTH010005714.1, read as the reverse complement.
ATAATTCAGTGCCACTAGAGCATTACGGGGGATCCCAAGTCGCCGTGATGATAGTGCAGCGTCAGTTATTTTATTATTAAAATAATGAAATAAATAAATATGTGAAATATACAGGATAGGCACAACAAATATAATATTTATGTTTTTTTCGATTATAATTTAATTAAATATTTACACAGTCTGTGTCATATGTAAGTATGATAATGAGCCGCTGTCTGTATATGTATATATATATATATATATATATATATATATATATATGTATATGTATATATATATATATATATATATATATATATATATATATATATATATATATATATATATATATATATAATAGTAAGTAAAAAAAATAGATAAAAATCCATCCATGATTTTATTTTCAAATTTATAAACCACCATTAAAATTGTAATTTTTATAATCTATAGCAAAACTCACTGTAATATACATAATAATAAATTAAAATTCCGTCTATGTGATAGTGTCGGACTATTGATTTAAGGGGTTGCTCACTTGAAAATAGCTACGCACAATCGTAGTAGGGTAATTCAATATCAATTTGGCGATATCGAAAGAATACGAGTGACGGAATGAGGTTTTTCCCGGGATCGTAGGTAGGAAGAAAGCAAGGCTTCAGGTGAAGTTATGTTGGGGTGTTTAGGGAGGTAGCTACCGGAATTTATGACCAGGCGCTCCTCTTAAAACAATATTGAAGGGCGGCACTTCTACCACCCCGCCCAAAAACCACCCTCTTATGATTGGATCCGCTCTGACGCAAGGACCACCAACTTCAGAAATGAGATTCCCGTTGATTTATGTAAGACGTCGTCATTGCAAAGTAATCATACAAAACCACTATACTCCACTCTAATCCTATCAACTAGTTTTATATTAGAATAATTGATCCACTCTCAACTTTCCAATTTCGTAATGGAATACGATACTATCTTTGAAAGCCAATATTTGCGCCACGGCCTGTTATTGAATATAAATCGATTTCGTATTTTCGATACTATGTATCTTTTACCAAGGGAGTTAATAAATCGATTGGGTAGGTATATGAACATTTATTATTATTTAGTGCAATAGACCAAGATAAATACAAAAATCTTATCTAAGAGTAAATTATCTAAATACATATCAAAAAAGACCTATATTGCACTTATTATAAACTGGGGGTGTTTAATATATAAATTTTAATATTTTTATATGCATAAATTAAGGATTGAATAGGAAAACAATTTCCCTAGATATTAATTAAATTAATTGTATACATAATGGACATTTAATCATCGAGTATATTTTAGGGGAAGTTAGGGTATTTTTTGAAATTATTAACCTAACCTCAATTTTTAATATTTAAATAATCTTTTCAGTATTCATGTATTTTATTGGACTTAAAATAATTAAATGTAAGGAATGGTACATTAAATGTAACACAACCACACCTTGGTCCAAGTTTGCTAGTTAAATTTTTAATTTTTTATTCTCATCTCATCGTATAATAAAACATATTCACTCATTAATAATAAGCGAAGATTCGCTATTTTTTTATATACGAAAAAATTCTTAGGCCCCTTTTAGTATTTTTTTATGATCGTATTAGAATTACATAAAAGTCTTTAAGTTATTTGAAGTTCAATTAAAGACATGTTGTGTGTGTATTATTTAATATAATCAAAAACTATTTTTTATCAATAATTTTGTTTATCTTGAATATACAATTTATGATTTATTTTCTGCGAAGTGGATTCTATACAAACTAAGTTGAAAGTAATCTCGCACAAGTTTCTGGTGAAATATATTTATTTAATAACGATTCGATCAAGATACGTCAATCATTATTCACAAGCAGCCGATTGTTTGCGTTAATTTGTATGGAGAAACGAGTACCGTTTCAATTTTAGATTGGCTAATTTGATTCGAGCATAAAAAGGGGGGCAAGGCGTCAGATTTACAGCGTCTCTTCTCATATTTTTTACAACGTAAACACACAAGAAGAACACCGTATATTTATAAGAGTGTGTAGCCTATAATACCACGTGCTGAACCACGTGTGTGTGTCCTAGTATGCTTGGAGAGGAACTCGTTTACTCAACATTTTATTGCATATTGAAAACGACACCTAAGGGCTTTTGCGCCACACGAATACATCTTAGATTTAAAAGCCACATTGAGCCGAAGACACCTCCAGTGGTTGCAAACCAGATTTTTTTCGAAAAAATTCCACAAATCAGAGCCTTTATATTTAATTACCATACGATAAACCAGCATTGCTTAAGGAGCGCAGTTCCTGATTAAATAAAGTTAATAGGATGCGTCGTAGCAGCTACGGCGTAGCTTGGACGAGATTTGACCAACGATACATTTTCCATTAGATAAATTGAACTCAGCCAACTAAAACGAAATAGCTTCTTTTATCGCGTAATTACAATATTAAAATTGCCGTCCACATTGTAAGATTAGTTTTTGTGTTATTCATGATGTCATCTTTTGCGCCCTATTTTGTATGCAATGTACTTCTTATAACGAATAACACGCAAAAGCCTACATTTTGAACAAAGAGCTTTATTTTTATATGCTATGTTTCAACGCAAACAATAATAATCCCTTTGTGGTTGATGAATTATTCAAATGAAATTCATCATCAATTAAGTCAGGAATAATACCAGCTTTAGAATCTTGGTTCTTGATTCAGATAAATACATAGTTTATAAGACAATTATATTCAAATTGATCATTTATTATGAGATTATTTCTTCGAACTTTGAACATCCATTATAATGTATTGATTATATTAATATACAGAGAAGACTGACAATTTATATGAAAAAGAGGAAAAGAATGACCTTTAAAAATATGTTAGCATGTGGTTAGTGCTGCTTTAAAAAAATGTAGATGAGGCAATTGATATATAGGCTAGAAATGAGTGGGTTGTAAATTGGAGTGTCGCAACAGACCGGGCCAACCCGGGAAAGTTAAAAAAAGTTTGTTACGAGCTTATATACATATGTATATAAAGATGCCAATAAAACTTAAAATGACGTCAAAATTCTAGCAGGCAAAGATGAGATTTAGCCAAAAAGGTTTTGTGTGTCAGCCGCTTGAGGCGCTGCTTCTACAACTCATATGTTTTACTTCACTTGTAATAATCTTTCAAATAACAATACACTGTATTTCACTTAATATGCTAATGATAAAAGATACTAGATATATTCAAGGACAAATAATATGTCACTATTTAAACAATTTACATGATCGTTACTGATGTTTTTGTAAAAAAATCTTGTTCCTCTCGAGTGTCGGATTATAGAATATGTCGGATTTTGGGGACCACAATTTTCATGTGGCTGCAGCTCTTGTATGTGTGAGTGTATATTTATAGGGTTTAGACTATGCACATGCATTAGTAACCGGGCATATTCAAATGTACGACGTAATATTGCATGGCGCTTCTATAGGTAAAAGTTCGATGGTTACAGTGTTTGAGTGGAATAATTTGTATCACAATGCACAATGTCTAATGGAATTTCTTAAAAATGTAAATATTTAATCTATTAATGTGAGATATTGGAAGGGAGAAAGGGAAAAAATATCAATAGATAAGTAGAAGGAATAAGCAAATTGGATAAATATCCAATGCGAAGACTTCAAAAAGCGAAATCCATTAGAGTGGACCTCTGGGGATGCGAGATGTTTCTTTTGGTCATCCGTTGTAGGTGGTGGATGAAGTGAAGGACTATGTGGAGTTCGGGGGGTGGTTCCCACCCTACAATTATTTAGTGGGCGTATTTCACTCTTCCTTACAGTATTATTAAGCTTAAAAGGTTTCTGGAGTAGCAGAGCACTCAAGCGGAGTGAGTATATCTTAAGAAATTCATGGCTTGGCCAGATACAACGTGGACCCGGCGAGATTTCGACATCGACCCTCAACCCACTACACTACATTAGCCCCTAAATATAATGCATAGTAAACACTAATATAACACTTACATCCTAACTTACGACCTTCTCGCTGGACACAATAAGATTTTACACTTTTGTCACTAAATTACACACTTTTATTGCTTGACCAAGGTCGAATGCATAAAACTTTATGTACAATGGTGTTAACATTTAAATTTTATTTTTTGGGAGGTTTTTATAGAGTTGATAAATATGAATGTCGACACATGCATAGATAAAGCGTTCTTAATTTATTTAAAAATAATTTATTATTATCATACAGCCATGGTCCAAAGAAATGTTTACAGCAATACCCGAATTCTAACTGCACGAGGTAGCCGAATTTAAAGGCCTCATTAATTAAATACATTAAAGACATGCTGTATTATATTTTAATCAATAATTATTATTTTTCAAGCTTCTTCTATTGAATTTAGCAGTCAAAATCTTAGATTCTATTTTCATTGTTAAAAAAATGAGTCTTTGGAGATGACATATTCACGGAATCTGCCATTAAAGCTATCGCAAATATTTTTTAAATACGTTATGGTGACAGGTTAGTTTTTGTAATACAGCGCTGTTTGGGTCTTGGAAATATAATCTGAAGATTACTGGTAAAGACAAGTTAAAAGGATGAGGATTTTAATCAGTGAGAGTAATGAATTGGTAAAAGGGGTGTTTTAAATAAATAAATCACTAATTGCACAGTTTGGGATTAACCTCTCTGATTATTTATGAATAAAAAATAAAAATTTCCGCCGCTCACAGGCCATCAAATCTAGTTGGAATTAAACAGAGTATAGTCAGAAAAGCCTTGTTTGAAATCATTATTTAATAAAATTTAAATGGAGGACAATTAAATGAATTTGAAGATATTATAATAATCAAATATAAAACATTAGGTTCGATCCGTTACAAATGGATTAGGAAGCTTCAACCTTAATTATTTAATTACTTTATTAGTCATAGCTGTTGTATGAAAATAAATACCCAATGTGGGGGTTGTAAATATTATAAAAAAAACAGATGTGGGAGGCAATATTTTATATGTTCCCATATAAAGTCACTCTTACACAAGCATTATAGACGGAGGAATTGGTGGAAAAGGGATCTCCTAGGTGCCCAAATTCGTCGAATCCTATTCAAATGAGAACGGAAGAGGTAATTAGATATTTCAGAATTGAATGAGAAAATCACTATACAAGCAACAATGCCATATCAAACATATTGCCTCATTAGTCTATCCCGCCATATAATAACCTTTTTTTATTCAAGCCGTTCAAATATTTAGGCACCTTAATTAATAATGGGTACAGAGAGTCTGAAAGAAGAAGTCTTCTGAATAAGAAGAAGACGGTCAACAATAGACGAGCGATGTTTGCCCGCCGGTAATGAGTCCAAATATCAAAGGGATCATAAAAATCCTCATCAAATTAATGTAGATCCTTTGAAATGTGTCTCCCTTTTGAGCTTCGCTACGTGAATGTTTGACGAGGAGACAATTATTATAATCCACAGCTATTGTTTAATATAATAATTCTTACTTGTAACATTTTCAGGCTTATGCATTGCAGGCGGATCTCGAATCATTTCGATATAGCGTCACTCGGCATGCCCAGTTAAATAAACAGCTTCTGAAAAAAATATAATTAATTAATACTACTCACAGGCAAGAACAGATAGAATAATTTATTTTGTAATTATGTTGCCATTTTTTTATATCTATCGCCAGAGATGTGCCAAAGTCAAACGTATATTGATAATACAAATACAGATAGGAGTGAGACAGCTCGATTAATCATTGGTCTAATTTCTGCATATGATTGCATTAAAAATAAACTAGCATATTTGTCTGACCTTGGCACATCACTGTCTATCCCCAAAGAATTTGTTGTTAAAAGGTATATTTTAGGGTTATATATAACTGGATTTGAAACCTTTTGATGATGAGCCCTTCAATTATTTCTATAGTAAAATCATGTCGGTGGGTAAAGATAGAGAAACTTTAAACGATAAAGTTGCATTTTATTAATAATTCCGTGGGTTATCAAAAAAATATATAATATTTTCAAGTGAAAAAAAAATAGAAACTACTTTTTTTGTTATGTGAAAATTGATATTGTAAAAACAGAATATTGGCTGAATTTATTTTTAAAATATTACTCTTTGCTCATATATTAAATCTAGTGTGCACATTGCAATACTTTGTTGGATTTATCCATAAATAAAAATGATCTATTTAGAGGGATTATTGGATGAATTGAAAGGAAGTAAATTGATAGGAGAGCAAGGATATATATGTCACAATAAGAAAGGCAAGTTTGAGACATATAATAATGGCATATCCGGAACTTTCACTTGTCAATTTGGGTGGAAAGCACACAGAGAAAGGATGTGCGACAGTAACGAGCGGCCATTAGAGAATGTGTAGATATAGCTTTATGGCTATATTGTACTCTCTGCCAGTAATACCCTAATTGGCACACTCAAATCGAAGCCTTTTCCTCACACAATTAAATTATTGGAAATATATCACACAATTCAACACAGAATAACACATATTATACAAAAGGTTCAATCGTGTATCCAGAGTTTGTAGTCGCAGACTCTTGGCAATGCCGTATCCCTCCAATGAGAGAATAGAACCGAATACAATCGCCAATCAGAGTCGAGAGCTCGTGGTTACATTTTTACGGTATATGTTACGGAGGGCTTTTATTTCAAATGATTTGGGCATTTATTTTGTTGATGATACAGATCCAGACGGAATTTATAAGTACGGCTTTTTATAACATAAAAAAATTATACATAAATAAGTGGACGACGTGGGATAACTAGACCTAGGTGTTGAAACTTCAAATAATAGGTTTCAATCGTTAACAAATAATAGGCCTCACACGTGGAACCAAATTAATTATATAATAATAAGTGGTAATCGTATTGAATGAAATAATTTGGTTGTACGACAGGGTTATCATCATTACAATTTTATTTTTTTTGCACTTTGTCCCCTATGTTTGGATGTAACATAAATATTTGAGAAAAGGGGTTAAAAGTTGAAATATATACATGTGAATTGATTCAAGTGTTTTCAGAATATTACACTGGCGAGGCCTCATAGGGACCGAAACAAAGGCCCGTTTCGTTCTAAACAGAGCACGCATTTTATTACGCTGTTGTAGAGGGGAGGAAAACTTACGTCGTATGGAAAAATGAATTTCCTTTAGAGTGGGTCGCGGGGTGGATTTTGGGGGTGGAGGATAGGAAGCGTGTGAGGCCCGTGTCCGTGCGTCTTCCATACATCTCTCGACGAATCCACTTTATTGGCTTCAATAAAATATGAACACGTTCGAATGGGCGGGCCGGGGAGTAGTCCGAAGGGTGGCTAGCCTAAAGGGGTGGCCAGTGGGGCATGGGTGGAGGGCAGTTAAGATAGCCGCCGAAATTGCTTTTGAGAATGCAGCCGTCCTGCCGAACAAGTTTCAAGATTGAAGCGTCCGGCCCGGATTTACAACGATGAGGAAATGCGATGGACACTCTTCAACTACACCTCTAAACATCGCTTTGTGGTCTTTGCAATTGAATCTATTTATAATTCAATACCGATATTGCAAGTTTCGGCATATGCACTTTAAATATAATCATAATCGCCTAATATGAATTACATGAGTATTCTTTTGGTGAATTTCGTCTGAATTATTTGGCAGTCTAAAATTATACTCGTGTGTAAAAATATGCTCTTGCTACCGAAAATTTTAAATTTTGAGAAAAAACATTATTTATTAGGACTTAATGCCTCATTTTCACTAACTAGTAAGTCCTTTGTCAATTGACAATATGCTGATTTTTCCTTTCCATTTAACCCAAGTGAGAATTGGTAGAAAAATATCCATGGCCCTAACCGATACCACCGATATGTTAGCAGGCCGAAGCAACACTAATTGTCACACTCGTTCTCGTATACTTGGTCGGCCGTCTTGCTTTTATATATGCAATTATCTCCCCGACATGCTTTCTCGCTTTTTTTGTAATTATATGGACACACAACAGTTAAAATTAAATAGCAGTGAGTATGTCATAAATCTGTTTAAACACTGTTAAAAAAATTAAACAATAATGATTTTCTGGGATATTAAATTTGCTTTTTTTGAACGACATGCACAGAAAAATAGCTACTAGTAGTTCAATTTATTGCAACAATTAAAAGTAAATAAAGCGATCATAGCGAAAAATAGGCCACATTTCCATTAATGAATTTGCTACCATGCATCAGCTTCCAAGACGAAAAAGCCACTGATAAGAGCCCGGTCTACATGAATTAATATTTTATTAATAATAATTTAATAAAAATGTAATGATGTAAGGTGAAAATACATAGAGAGCAATAGCATTACTCTCTCAAGTAAATCCATTCGTCCCGATTGGCTCCATCTCTGTTGGGGGTCAGAGCCTCACATCTAATCTTGCTAAAACAGGGCTGACCATCTATTTTTTTATTACACACACTATACTGTTTTTATTGGCAACATGTCGTAAACTATCGAGATAATATTTGGCGACCATATTAAGTATGAAGAAACGAGTTTTTTTTAAATTATTTACACACTTGGCAATATTTAAAAATCTATAAGAATTTATTGGATAAAATTTTTAATGTTTTATGAATTTTAATAAAAAATACAAGATATGTAATGTATAGGGAAACTCGGTACAAGCCCTGAAGATGTGAAGATAGTGGGCCAGTCCATCTCGTTTTGAATTATACGGGCACGGGCTACGAATAGAAGAGGGTAGCTAAACACCCCCCAAACTCACCTACCCAACGCCCATATATTATTGCGGGCCGAATATGTATTTTAACCGGCCAATTCACATATTCGATTACACTGGCAATCATCCATTTCTAATAACACACACCGCCTTTACGTTTATTGCTGATTGCACCCCCGCGATAAGGCGACCCCATTCTCCCCTATCTATAGCGTTTTTGACAATTTTCATCTTTTTCTATTATCCTGCCCATAATGTAAATAAAGATCGGGATGAACGATACCTTTAAAATATTTTCCATAAGCGATATTGACATAGCCAAAAGTGCTTATTTCGAGGGAGGAGACCGTTTTGAAATAAATCGGTTGTGAAGTATACAATTTTAAAACATTAACCTTTATTTTATGAAAAAAAGTTAGATTGCGTCAGAACAAAAAAATTATTTTAATCAGAGGTCAAATTTCTTTCCGTTAATATGTGTGATGTGCTTCATATTAAATACAATTTTTATTTCTTTCAAAACACCAAATTATACGATTATTGTGTTAATTAATAATTAAAGCCCTGGGTGAAATAAGGGCGTATAATAGGATACGCCCCTTTTTCGCGTAACGATTTTTATAAGTCAACTCAAAATTTTCTTGTGATGTGTATAAAATCTTTTGGATATTATATTAGATATCGTGTTATGGGCATTTATCTGTTACCAAAGATTATCTCGAAACTGACAATATCTGTATACGCCCTTATTCCACGCAGCCCCTTAATTGGGGTTTGTATTTTTTTACAACCCTTATGAGGAATTTTAATTTGTTTGGTCTAATACATAATCGTTGATTATTAGTCATTGCGAACTTATAAAATCAACCATCGGATATCAATTTCCGGTTATGAAGGTGTCGTGTTGAATTGTATTGTGACAAAATAAAGGCTTAAAGGAGTGCAATAAGATGGGACGTGTCATGATCGGAAGAGTTCCGTCCCTTAGTTTTGGGCAAAGAAGGAGTTGGCTGTTGGTAAGGGGGAGGTTTCTTGGTGTCCGGGAGCAAACCGCCCGGAAAATTGTCAATTCCGCTGTACCCCCTATACACCATACCCTCCCCAAGCCCAAGGCTTTAGATCCATTCTTCGGCCAATCAGGATCTGTCCCAGGAGGACCATACCGACACACTGTTGCCGGCCGTCTTTTTGATTTATGTCAGCTTGTTGGCTTCATAAAAATCTAATTTCGCCCGGATGAAGGATACTAGTGGAGGCGGCTTTCTCTACACCCTCTACTTTTCGACACATAGCCATCATGAGAAAAGGCTTTATCGAAAGCTTAACATTATACATATTTTATAAATCCCGATTTGATTTTTTCAATATGCAGGTTGTCATCGTGAAAAATATACGCCGTATCCAATAGACAACCCTTCGTCGTTTTAGACTATTGGGGAGGCAGCAATCAAATATTAAGGTGGCTTCAATATCACAGTGCATAGTAGAAATACCAATAGCACGGTAGAATAGTATTGCCTTTTACTACGTCGTAGCGGCTTACTACGGCTCTCTACGACAGCCTGCTACGACACCACAATTTGTAACACATTCACCCCTAACATGAAAATGTAATAATAAATAAACATTATCGATTAAAAATATTGTTTTTATTATAATAATACAGATAATTCAGATTTTAAGTCTTTTTCACCTCTATGTTGATCTTAAGTTGTTTTATATGCATAAACTATGCGTTTGTGTTTTCGTATCATATCTTTTACTTTTTGTTTTGTTTTGAACTGCTTATTTTTTTTCATAAAAACCAAATCTTAATCTTGTTTATTCTGATTTTCTGGCCCAAAAAATGTAACTTATAATATTCCTATAAAAAATAATTAACCATCCTAGTATATATTTTGAATCCCTTAGGAATTGGCAAGAAAGAAAGTAATTCTAGGGTGGATATTTTGTGGGACACCTTCAGTATGAAAATACTCGTACATCCAAATTGAAGATGTAGTGTTTTAATCATATGATTAGCATATTTCTTGTTTGTGAGTTACGTGGTTGTTTTTCTAAAATAGCGGTTCTGAGATATCGAGAGTGATGTGTCGTATTTATGTATTCGTATCGCATATGGGTTTCTGTATTTGGAGGCTAATATGGTCGAGGTGCAAAGTGTGTATGTGTATGGGATGCCCAATATGAATCAGCCACCCTGAACTACAAGCACCCCATATCTGCCACCACCCACTGTCCACCACCGCCCCCACAGCCCCACACCATGTATGGCCGCCCTAAAACACAGCGACGTCTCATCCACTACGTGATCCATTTCCGAGTTAGAAGCAATCTTATTCAATATATCCCCTTTCTGGCCAATTCCTTTTGCGACAGGGTACTCACAAACAATACTATTGTCTAAACTACATTACTCTACAATTATTTTTATGCAAAATCAGTAGGACTTTTTCATCTCTGTTCCTTTTCAAATTAACTCACTGAGAAAATAACACCGGAGTGCTTAATCATACTTTAAAAATAATCGAATATTTTCTTTTAATTTTAATTAGTTAGTAGCGAGCGTAATAGCTCAGGGGATAAGGCGCTTGGCTACAAATACTGTGGTCATGGGTTCAAATCCTGCTCAAGTGAAAAAAAAAATTGACTTTTTCGATTATTACGACTGGGAGATCGGTAATAATATTAATAAAATCCCGATCGATCGTTTTGGTCCAGGTTCACTCTGATTTCCTGGATTTTAAGGTAAATACTGAGGCGATTATTTAAACGAACTAACCTGGGTAACTAATAATAGTTGTTGGGATCTATAAAGAAACACCATATTTAAAAACTCTCCCAAAAAGCCCTTCGGGTGGTTTAAAAATATGTAAATAAATATAATAATTAAATAAACTATACTGTAATATCAACCTCCGTCTTATTTGGTATTCAGTTCATTCGCATAAGTATTATTTTTTGACCGATTACTGTTTTGGTTGTGTTGTTTCCAATAATTGTTCTTTATACATTTTTATAATATCCACATATACCTAAATATATGATGACACCTATTTAGTGGTAACTTTTTTTCATGACAAGCCAAGTTTTATACCGCATAAAAGTTTTAATTCACATCCCCAAAAAAGTATCAAGTGATATATTTAGCTTTCTACTTGGTTTAACTGAAGGGGACCAACGAGATAAAAATTGTGGAATGGGTAAACTATATATTTTTACCATAAACGAAAGACGTGTTAAAACATGACAGATTTTCATGTAGTAAAAAGTGTGTAGAGTGTAAGATTTTGATTCAGACAGTGTGTTCACACATGGTATGGAGTGGAGGCGACGGAATCCATTTGGCTTAACCACCCCATGCTTTCCTTTACCACCCCGATGTGAGGGGGTGGGTGGACTTCTCAACGCTACTGTCCAGCCCTCAGATGGAATATTCTATGATTAATGTATGCTCGATCCATTGCCAATATTTGTTTCCCCAAATTTTAATATTCCTACATGTCGTTGAAATGAGTTCATAAATTCCTCCCAGCCAATCGCAAGAATATATAAAAACTTCTTGATTATTTCTATAAAAAAAATCTGATGATCTCTGGATAAACATGGTTAAGATTGTATAGTTATGAGATTTAGACTACTCAAATTCATATTTTAAATAAAAAATATTTTTAAGACAATGCTCCTGAAAGACCGCTACATTTTGAGTTTGTATCCAATCCCAAACATTTTTTTTAAATTGCTATCGATTGGTTCTTGTGTGGCTTAGAAAGTGATCAATAAAAATTGTTAATTCCTTATAAAATTGTTTGTAGAACAGGGTTATTTTACAAATATTAATTATAATTATAGCAGATTCTCTTAAACCTAAGTTATATTATTGAATTTATCAAATTGTTCTCCATTTTGTATTATTTTCTGAGCCCCTCGAAAATTTATAATTGAAATAAAAACATTAATCATGTTAGTAATGAACGTCGAAATTATTTTATTGTTACTCTACATATTAACAAAAAAAGAAAAATAGACACTTCGATAGAAACCCAATTACTTCACATCAACAAACTTACGAGTTATTATATTTGTTTATATTATTCAAAGGGACTTTTGAAACAAACTCGATTACATGATAAAAATTGGAATCCATCTTATTTTAATCATAAAATAATACACGACTGCTTATATATTATCATTTGAAATGCCGAGCAAATGTCAAAGATGCTCAAGATCTTATATAAAGAAAGATGAGAGTATTCTTAAGATATATAGTGGATACTTGTGAGGGCTGAGACTTCTTAAAAGGGTGATGCAAAGTTTGATGTGATGCATTAAACATGTGCATTAGCCACTCTCTAAAGTCACACTCACTTTACTCACTGTTTTTCGTGGTCCTTGCCAAAATAAGCTTTTTATACAATGTATTCTTACCTCCCCAAACAGAGAGGAAAGTCGGCACTGTGAGTGAAAGTTTAGGGGTGACAGACAACCCAAGATAGTGTGAATATTTAAACACCCAATTGAATATTTTTACGAAAACTACACCTGTCGTATAAAAAAATAGCCTTTTTGGCCGCAAATTTCATATCAAATAATTTAATTTCATGACATGGAAATGTTGACAGTTATAAACGGAAACATGATAAATGAGGTCGCTTTACATTTACACAACAACGTTATATCCGCTCCTTGAAAGCCTTCTTATAAGAAACCGTGTGTGATCAAAAAGTAACGAGTCGTCAATGAATTCTAAGACGTCTTAACGGATATTCTCAACCAGGTGTACACAACCAAAATGATTCAAAATAAATGTATACAAATTATTGTTAAATTAAATAAATTAAGTAAATAAAAAAAAATAAGTAAAATAAAAAAAAGACACGCAACACATGCCTCACAGGATTTTTTATTTGAATTATCTGTTATTTGAAAACGTATAAATTATAAAAGAAGCAATTCTTCAAAACTTATAACTAACTACACAAGATATTTTTTTCATAAATAAGTAATTGGAATCAATTTCCATATTCTCTTTATTATGAATACATAAAAGAGCTTGTACAGCATAAAAAATGCCTTAAAATTCACGAGAGAGGTAATTTGGGAAAAAAATACAATGTTAATATGAAAATTTATTAAAAATATCATTGATTTATAAAGCATACAGTATAAGGTTAGGTTTATTATAGCAAATGGGGATAAATGGGCCTCATTGCATAGTTATTTTTTAAATCACGATCAGTTAAACCTAAAAGAAAGAAAACTATTAAATCACATAAATTTTAAAATGGGAGAATTGCCGGGCTTATTTACTATTCTATACTTTCCTTGTATAATTTTATGAAAATGTGTTTTTTTATAAATATTACATCTTGCGTGAATTTTACGGCATGCTTTAAAAATATTCTTACCTATAATTAACGTGGGGATTTTAAAGATTCGATTTAACATTCAATTTTATTGAAAATATAAACATAAAAACCCACTTATAATATGATTTTGTTTTTATAATTTTTTTGTATTTAATAATCGATTGAACTTATATATAATATTATAATGACTATGTATAAAAAAATCTAGAGAATTAGAATCAACTTAGATAGATAGATTCAATCTCTTAACGCTATATTTTTTTAATAAAAATTATTAAAATTTAGTCAATTTGCCAAGGATTCGAGTCCATGGGTAGGATTTAATGTATTTTATATATGATGTGATAAAAATAATACAAACCTACGAATGTTTCATATAATCTTTTTGAAAGTGGTTGTATTTAAGTATCCTTGATATACCAATCATCTTAGGCTGGATCGTATAATGTTAAAATTTAAATACAAATATAATATGATCTTTAAAAAAATAAATATATAGACGGTTGACGAGATGTACAACACATTTTGATGTAAGTGTTTGAAAGGGGTGGCAAAGCTAGAAGTTGAAAAGCCGGCTAAAAATTAGCATCAAGGGTGGAGGATTTGGCCGCATTAGTTCGACAAACGTATCCTCGACTCCAGCATCAGCCACTTCTTCCTAATGTCACAAAAAAAGAGTGACGAATTCAAGCCAACATCACATTATTATTATTGTGAGTGCTTCCACAAAGCCTGCTTCTTATTTCCTATACAAACATAATGGATTCGCATGACGGATTGCTTTTTCGAACATTTATAATTCAATTATATCAACAATATCATTACAGGTTTTATCGAGCAATTAATTAAATCACACTCATTCGGTATAGAAGTTTACCAGCATCAGGAGATAATAAGCGTGGCTACAAATACTGTGGATTCAAATCCCACTCAAGATAATAATTTTTAAATTGATTTGATTAGTTATTA